>JARVZY010010068.1:0-46211 GCA_030686995.1 Artemisia argyi | reverse complement strand
GTTTTGGTTAAGTTCATGGAAGAAGGAGTATCCTATTATGCTAAACACATTGCAAGTAATGGGTTTCTACCTAAAAGGATTGGATTTTGTTGTTTCAATGTTGAATTGGCGAAAAAGAAAATAGAAATTCTGCAGGCAACTGGCGGCACCCTGGAAATACACAGGTGGAACCCAAATTAGGGTGCCGTCTGGTCCGTTGGGCCAAACCTGGGTTACCCAGATTTTGCACTGGCGGAACCCAAATTTGGGATCCGCCGGATCCGCCAGGCCTGAAAAACTTCACAGTCCGCGTTTTTGACCCGCGAAACGATTTTCAAAATTTTCGAAAACTCCTAAAACCAAAAATATAATTCATATCTGGTTAGGAAATGCAAAAATTAGACATGTAGACACTCATATCATAAGACTTTGACCGGGGGCTAGCGAAATTCACTAAACTTAGTGAAAATTTGATAATCAAGAAAATTTGACAACTTGCCAAAAGTTGTCTTCCTGCAACATTGTTAGTTAAAACATGTTCCATAGTGTATCAAACATTGTACTAACACACAAATACATCACAAAGATTGTTTAAACTACCAAATTGTTCCAATAGCACCTTGTGCCAAACACTCCTAACACACCCGCACTCATTGACGGTTCATCTTCTTCTTCATCTTCCCGAGGAATCTCCCGATGTTTTTGAACATCCCTTTTGTTTGCTTGAACTCCTCCGACTCATTTGGAATATCCGGAAGTTGGGAAAGGTATTCTAGAGGTGGGAGCCTAGAGTTTGGCAAATTGTCATCTTCACTCATTGAGGAAGAAGAGGAGGAGGTAGGGGGATGAGGACGTTTTCCTTAGGCTCTATACATTCTCTTATCACTTAGAGGGACAAATGTATGTGGAATGAGAGAGTAGTCAAGTTGAAGACGGTTAGGAGTTTGAGGAATGGGTGCAATGAACCTAAAGAGACGGGTCAAGAACATTTCATATGGCATAGCCGTTGTGCCATGCACGGGAATGTCGACCATTCTCTTGGCCATGTAGTAAGCAAGATTGAAAGGTTGCCTAGTGGACAAAGAGTAGAGCATGTAGCATAGGCAAAGGTTGATATGGTCTCAGTTTCCTATGGTGCTTATAACATTGGCTCTAAGGACTTCCTCCCATTTCTTGAATTGGGGCAAGAGTTCATTAAGTTCCATTCCATATGGATCTTTATCAACCTCATTACCCGTTCGGGTTCTCCTAGTAGTGGTTGTCCTAACAAAGAGGTGGTTACGGAGTACATCTTTTGACACAAGTGGGGTATTATAAGGATGGAAATGGTCATCTAGGGTGTCAAGGGTTGAGAGGGAGTGCAAATCGGAGTAGATACAAGTACCTTGGTTTGGAATTCCTAGGATTTGAGCAAACTCCTCAAGAGTGAAGGAGTATTGATTGCCACTAACCCTAAAGTTGACGGATAAATAATCATAATCACCCGTGGATAGAGTGACGGATGCATAGAACTCAAGAATGAATCTAGGACAAATAGGCTCGTCTAAAGTCAAAAGACACTCAAAGTTGATTGTGGCAAATTCGGCATAAAGGTTTGTGCCTTCTAGGAAAGACGGGTCAATGGTTCTACCCTCATGGACATAGCGTTTTTCTAGGGCTTTGAAAATGTTGACTTGGTTTGGGGTAAGGCCTTTGGTTTTGTGGTGTTTTGGGAGGTACTTAATTGTGTCCTTATGGTCGTAATGGGTTAGAGGAGGCATGATGATACCTAGAACAACAAAAATTTCACATTTTAGTTTAAGTAAACTACTATTTTAATGTGGATGTTCTAGTGTGTGCCTATATGAAAACAATGTGGAGGTGCGGTTATCTTGACTCATTTTGATGCATCAAAAATGTTTTATAATGCAAGTTTTGTTATAAAAACAAAAGATAACCCAAACACTCCTAGGTCAATGTAGCTTCGTTTGAATGTACCCGAAAATACATATTGGTTATGTATTCCCTTTAGCATTCAAGAGACATTATGCAAGTGATGTTTTGAACATAACGTTTTGATTTTGTATTCTCAATGTGAGACGAAAAAGTATTTGTCCTACTTGTGAGAAATTTTTGCAAGAATTTGACATGGGGTGGTTTAACAAACATGTTTACACTAAGTAAGAATGCAATTCCTAACTATGGGGAACATGATTAGTTTTGTTAAACACCTAATTTTATGCATGAATTTTACAAGTTTAATGCATAACCCCAAGTTTTTGTTTTTGTGCAAAAATAGAATTCCTAGACTCAGATCAGGATTGTAATCAAGTTTAGAATACTTACAATGATGATGGATTAGTAATGTGATTGGATTGAAGACCAGAATTTCGTGGGTATGGATGAGAGAAATGGTGAATAGTAACAGTTTTGGAAGTGGTGGTGTGAAATAATGGGTGTTTGGTTTAATATAAACTAATGGATTGATTCTGCAGGTCGACGGACACGGCGGATCCCAAATTTGGGTTCCGTCCGTTATGGCTCAGGGTTCCGCCGACCCTGCTGAGAAAAATTGTTATGGATTTGTTTTGATTTTTGTGATTTTTGTCTAATGTCCAGAACTACAATGTAGGTTCCATGAGTCCTAAGCCTAGCCTAAGAAGGTTAAAAGGTTCACGTTTAAGAGGTTTGGTGAGAATGTCGGCTATGTTGTCTTCGGAAGAAACTTTCTCAATTGAGATATTTCCTTTTTGAACGTTGTCGCGAAGGAAATGATGACGGATTTCAATATGTTTGGTACGAGCATGTTGAACCGGGTTTTTGCTGAGATCAATGGCACCTTTGTTGTCACAGAGAATTGTGATGTCGTTGAGTTGAATTCCGTAGTCGACAAGAGCTTGCTTCATCCAAAGAGCTTGTTGACATGCCTTTCCGGCCGAAACGTACTCGGCTTCCGTTGTTGAGATAGCAAGAGCCGTTTGCTTCTTCGAGAACCATGAGGTGAGACAATGTCCAACAAAAGTACAAATACCACTTGTGCTTTTTCTATCGACATAGTCACCGGCATGATCCGAGTCGGCATACACTATGGTGTCTATTCCCGTTCCTTTGGGATACCATAAACCTAAATGTGTAGTGCCCTTAATATACCTAAATATCCTTTTAACGGCTTCAAGATGGGTAGTTTTAGGATTTTCTTGAAAACAAGCACATAGACAAACACTAAACATAATGTCGGGTCTACTAGCCATTAGGTAAAGTAGACTACCAATCATACCTCTATACTTAGTGCTATCTACGGATTCACTTTCCTCATCCTTGGTGAGTTTAGTTTCCGTGGACATGGGAGTTTTGATAGGTTTCGAATCTTCTAATCCAAATTTCTTAAGCATGTCCTTAATGTACTTAGATTGGTTAAAGAAGATACCATCTTCTAGTTGTTTAATTTGGAGTCCTAGGAAAAAGTTGAGTTCACCCATCATACTCATTTCAAACTCGTCATGCATGATTTTTGAGAAATCCACACATAATTCTTGACAAGTTGATCCGAATATAATGTCATCAACATAGATTTGGACTATGATAATATGTGAATCTTTCTTCTTAGTGAAGAGAGTATTATCAACTAAGCCCATGGTGTATTTATGGTCAACTAAGAAGGTTTTAAGTCGATCATACCATGCTTTTGGAGCTTGCTTAAGTCCGTAAAGAGCCTTTTTAAGTTTGTAAACATAATTAGGTTTTTCAAAATCAATGAAGCCCGGTGGTTGAGCAACATACACTTCTTCATTAATGACTCCGTTTAGAAATGCACTTTTGACGTCCATTTGAAAAAGTTTAAAATTATGTGCACACGCATAAGCAAGTAAGATTCTAATTGACTCGAGCCTAGCTACTGGAGCAAACGCTTCATCGTAGTCGATGCCTTCTTGTTGATTATATCCTTGTGCTACTAGCCTAGCTTTGTTTCTAGACACAATTCCATTTTCATCCATTTTATTACGAAAGACCCATTTCGTTCCAATTATTGTTTGACTCGTTGGTTGAGGAACTAATGTCCATACATCATTCCTAACAAATTGGTTTAATTCTTCTTGCATTGCAATTACCCAAGACTCATCTTTAATGGCTTCGTTAATGTTTTTCGGTTCAATGATTGACACGAAACAAAAGTAGTTGCTTTCATTTTGGACTTTTGATCTTAGTGTTCTTTCGTTAATGTTGCCTATGACACTATCTAATGGATGACTTTTAGATTCTTTGACATTAGCAAGTTCTTTGTTTAATAGTTCATCTTCCTTGTCATTATCTAAGATTTCTTGACTTTCAATTACTTGGCTTTCAACTAAGTCATCATCTACCAAAGGTGATGTCTTAGAGGGAGGTGGACTTTCGTCAAATGTTACGTTCAACGATTCCTCGACTCTTAAGGTTTCTTTGTTTAAGACAATGTAAGCTTTACTATTTTGTGAATATCCAAGGAATACACCTTCATAAGACTTTGGGTCAAATTTGGTGAGATAATCCTTGGTGTTAAGAATGAAGCATTTACTCCCAAACACTCTAAAGTATCCTAATGTAGGCTTTTTACCTTTATAAAGTTCATAAGGTGTTTTATTCAAAAATCGTCTAATTAGGACTCGATTTAAAATGTACGTTGATGTGTCAACGGCATTACACCAAAACTTTTGTGGAATAGTTTGTTCATTAAGCATTGTTCTACTCATCTCTTGTAATGTCCGATTTTTACGTTCTACTACACCATTAGATTGAGGAGTACGTGGAGCCGAAAAGTTATGAGTAATTCCATTATTATCACAAAATTTTCCAAATTGAAATTCATTATCAAATTCATGACCGTGATCCGTTCTAATAGACACAATATTAGATCCTACTTGATTTTGAATTTTCTTACTTAGAATCTCAAATTTATCAAAAGCTTCATTTTTACTTTTCAAAAACTTAGTCCAAGTATAACGTGAGTAATCATCAACTATGACCAAAGTATAGAAGTTGCCTCCATAACTTTGTATAGCCGATGGACCAAATAAATCCATATGTAAAAGTTCTAGACACCTAGACGTAGACACCAAGTTTTTAGCCTTATGGCTACTATGGACTTGTTTACCGACTTTGCAAGCATCACAAAAGTGTTGGTCATATTTCAACTTGGGTAGGTTTCGAACTAAGTCTTTGGAGGAGAGGTTTTGGATTAGTCTCATGTTAGCGTATCCTAAACGTCTATGCCATAAAGTTGAAGATTCATCTAATGAGGTAAGACAAAGTTTGTCTCTAGATGTTGAATCCAACTTCATGACGTATACGTTGTTCTTAAGGACACCTTTGGCTATGGTTATACCATCTTTAAGTATTTTACTACCGTTTTCACTAAAGAGGACATTATACTTATTACGACAAAGTTGACTAATACTAAGAAGATTAAATCCTAAGTTATCAACATGAGCAACATCATCTATAGAAAGGGAGTCATGAGAGATTGTACCTTTTCCGATGATTTTGCTCTTAGCATTACTAACAAACGTAACATTACCTCCATCACATTTGTGATATGTAGAGAAAAGGCTTTTATTACCCGTCATGTGCCTTGAACAACCGCTATCCTTGATCCATTCATCCGGATCCAAACAAACTTTGAGGCACACCTATTTTACGAAAAACACTCAAACATTTGGTCCCCAATTTCTCATGGGTCCATTTTGGTTAAGCATACCATTAATTTGTCCCAAATATGAAAATAGAGCATAAGGGTTCCATGGCATGTAATTTGAGGTTTGGTAATGTCTAGGAGTGTTTTGGTTCCAAACATGTTGGTAGTTTGATCGAGCATTGAAGTTGCTCTTTGGAAAGGGGCGTTTGGGAATTGGAGTCTTAGGTCTTGGTTGAGTAGTCTTAGCTCTAAATTCATTTTTACTAAGTCCTACTCCAGTTTTAAAGGCAGGTTTGGTTCCATTTTTATATGTAACTTTAACAAATTTAGAACGATCCGATGTGGATGGAGTAACTGCTGCAGCAGTCCTGGCGGAACCCTCGGGGCCAACGGGCGAAACCCTAATCTGGGTTCCGTCTGGTCCGCGGGCTGCTGTAGCATTTTTGTTTGTTTCATGTGTGTTCTTTTCTTGTTTCGTTTGTTCCTTAACGGTTTCTACTTTCCTGAAACCTAGACCTGTTTTATCAAACGGTGACTTTTGAAGTTTCATTATTTCATCCGCACATGAAATGCTCTTATCGAACTTTTTGAACTTTGTGATTTGTCTGATTAGATCATTTTGAGTAATTTTAAGTTTTTCAACTTCAAGTTTAAGTTCTTCACATGATTTGCATGCGGTGTCAATACCTTTACTCTTTTCTAATCTCTTAGCTTTTTCTTTTAATTCATAAACTTCATTTTCTAAAAACTCCTTTTTAGTTTTCAAAAATTTGTTTTTGTTTATGATTTTTAAGCTTAGTTCACAAAGTTTGTTATATTCATTTTGTAAAGTATCATCATCTATAGAGGAGTAAGATGAGTCGGAGAGTACCTCATTTGAGTTGTGAGCCATGAGAGCAATATCATCATTCTTTGGCTCATCATCATCTCCTTCATAGTCACTCCAAGCACCGCCCACAAAAGCTTGTTGAGGTTTGCTCTTGGGTGCTTTTGGACATTCTCCTATAAGATGACTTGTGTCTCCACACCGATAACATTTTCTTTCAACTTTTCCTTTTCGATCGTCACGATCTTTCCGGAAGTTTTTCTTGTCATCTTTGGGTTGCCTAACAAACTTCCCTCGCCTACGAAAGAACTTCTTGAAGTCTCTCACGGCCATAGCATATTCCTCATCATCACTATCCGAAGTAGATTCTTCATCATCACTTGATTGGACTCTAGCTTTCAAGGCAATGGACTTAACCTTTTCTTTCTTGCCTCTAACTAGTTCCGAATCTTTTTCCATTACCATTTCATGAACTTTGAGGTTTCCAATAAGCTCATCAAGTGACATGCTTGAAAGATCTTTGGATTCTTCAATTGCCGTCACTTTTGCTCTCCACTTCGGATGGAGTGCTCTAAGAAATTTCCTGACAAAGTTCTTACTACAAAAAGATTCATTAAGTGCTTTAAGTGAAGTAATAATAGTGTTAAACCTAGCAAAAGCATTATCAATAATCTCATCTTCGGTAATAACAAATTGTTCATATTGTTGAACAAGAAGATCAATTTTGTTATCTTTAACTTGTGAATTTCCTTGATGAGTGACAATAAAAGATTGCCAAATATCTTTGGCGGTTTTACACAAAAAGACTCTTTCATATTCTTTCTTAGGCAAAGCATTGTAAAGCATTATTTTAGCTTCATTATTTTTACCTATTAATTTCTTTTCATCATCATCTTTAATGTTAGTAACTACGTTATCACCATCAACAATTATATACCATAAATCTATATCTTTAGATTTCACGTAAGTTTCAAAACGGTTTTTCCAATAGATAAAACCATTTGCTTCAAAGAGTGGTGGTCTTTGCATAGATTGCCCTTCTTTGTAATTTTCAAAATCCATGGATCGTTTCAAGTTTTAAAACACAATATATTTTAAAAGCTTGAGTAACGTAGCTCTGATACCAATTGTGGAAAACTAGAAGGGGGGTTGAATAGTTTTAGCGTTTTAAAATCTTTTTAACTAGTTTAGTTAGCTTTGAAACTTTCCGTTTGATCAAAGATATTTGCACAAACACAATATATATAACATGCAAGTAAAGGAAAGAAACGATCAAACCACAACACGAGTATTTATCGTGGTTCGGCTACAAGGACTCTTTTTCCTTGCCCTACGTCCACGCCCCGAGTATCCAACTCGAGAGTTTCTTTCACTAGTCAACAAGCTCCTTTCACCGGCGGAGAAAACCTTACACGTCGCTTATACTTTTACCGACACAAAGCTAAATGTCGATTTCTTTTACAAGGGCACAACCACTCCCGTTTAGTTCTTTTACTAGGGTACAACAACTCCCAACACTCTTTGTATTTTGAGGACTAAAATACTAACCACTCACTTCAGAATATACACAAACAAATGACGCGTAAACAACACGAGTTTACACAATACTAAGCTACCAAGTCTTGCAACGTTGTGTTGGAAACTTGTAACTTTAGACGACCTTGTGAGCTTCTTTGCTACAAAAGGAAACTTCACATTTACAATGTTAAGAGGTTAGAAGAAAAGGATCAGTGTGTGTGTAAAATATGTGCTCAAGAGGTTAGCCAAAAATCAAGTTATGGCTTGGTATTTATAGCACAACAAACTGTGTCCTCGGCGGATCAGGCGGAACCCTCAAATGGGTTCCGCCCGTGTACCCCCAGGGTACCGCCGGGTCTGCAGTAGGTTTTTGCAATTACTCTTCAAACCAAACAAGGTCTTGTCTCATAACTTCTATCAACCAAACAATGTCACATCACTTAAAGTAAGTCAAACATGATACTTGCAAGCAACATGAAAGCAAGTCAAACACATAACTTGCCATAAATACATAATGACAAAACTTGCCATAAATGTGATGTGACTATTTCTAATTTAAGAAATAAATTTGTGTTATGTTTTATGAAATGTAAAATGTAGCAAAAGTCTTGTTTATGCAAGTCTTAAAAACTAAGAATATGTTTTACTTAAAACTAAAGTCTACATTTTGTTGTTAACAAAACATAGCGAAGATCGTAAAATATAAATAACGTTTTTAGGCGATATTTGTATTAACACCATGTTTTGTGTGATTTTAATTGTTTGTTTGTTATTTGCTTCCGTATGCATGTTTAGTTTTTATTGTTGGTTGATCATGTTTCTCAATTAAAATGTGGAAATACTTTACTTTGTTGTTTGGCCTAATCTTAACTCCACCTAGAAGTATTTTTGCAAAAGATAAGTGTAAGGGGAAACCCCAAATACGTTTTTAAGAAACAAACCGATCATGATTCTCCACGATATTAAATGAGCATGTATATTCGTATTTGTTAGAGTCAAATGCTTGTATTGAGTCATAATGAAGTTTTGCAGGATTTTCCAGGAAGTAGGACCAAGTTTTTCCAGAAATTTTCCGGAAACTTAACATAAGAATTTCTGCAGGTCCATTCTGATGGCATCAGAGGTTTACTCTTGACGGCGTCAGGAGTTAAAATCTGGAAATTTTACCGGTTTTGTTTTTCTAACGGAGTCTTATGGTTTTTGTGAATTATTAAGTTTTATAATCTCCAGGAAATCTGCAAACTTCATTCGACAAGCATTATATCTTATCTTGTTTTCTAGGATTTAGAAACTTATATAGGATGCCGCCGATTTTACGCGAGGTTGTCTTGTCTATTTTGTCAGGATTTACAGGTTATGTTCGACAAGGAGATGATTTATATTCTGGAAGGGAAGCTTTGATTGTTCATTTTCTTGGAGGAAGATTTAACCTGGCCAACCTTTAATCCATACCGAGCGAATCAGGGGAGTATTTGATTTCATTCTCTTTACTTTTTTCACTTTTACATTCTTTACTTGAACATTGGGGACAATGTTCATCTTAAGTGTAAGGGGAGGGTAAAAAGATGATACCTTACATATGCACTTTCGCTTGAGTTTGTTTTGTTTGATAGTAGATGTGTAATAAAACTATGAGAAATACTTGTTAGTGCAATTTTAGCGCAAAATTTAAAATTTTTTACAACATTTAGGAGTGAAACTTTAGCCATAGCAAGCGTCTCATGGATAGGAGATTGTATGACTAGCACATAACCGTATATTCAGAAAAATTTTCCACCCAAATATGTGAGGTTCGCCTTTAGATTTTATAGGAAAAGCATTTATTATTAGTGCTTATGAGTGTACCGGTAGCATTTAGATTCTAGAACTTGCGTTAGTGATGCATCCCGAGACCGCTAGTGAGACTACATTCGTGTGGTAGGATTTACTACATGATAAGAGGCATTAGGATCACCCTTGTGTTAAACCCGTATCATAATTACTTGACCATTTAAGTCATATTGCTTGGCTAGTTAAGTCAACTAATTTTTCCCACACCCTTAGCGTTGTACTCATTTTTAGTACACGAAACCCCTAGTACACCCCTCTGAGCCTATCTTTTCGTTTCTAACTTTAAGCATTTTACTTAAAGGAAGAATTTGTTACACCCCACTTAAATGTACACCCAAATCGCCTTAGCCTTCCGTGTATGCGCTCATTTTTAGTGCATTATTGTTATTTGTTAAACCCTAAGTTAACTTTCTAATTGATTACATGGTTGCTAAGTCGAGTCATATCCTTGTACATATTGTTTTGGGACGATTGGGTAAGTACTTATTTATGGAGTAATGGGGAAGAACATCATTTATTACCCCCATATGTACTTTAATCTTAAAAGTGCTCCAAGTGTTTTGATTTTCTTAATTCGAGTCATTAGATTAGTTGATTGTAAAGTATGTAAAGATTCAAGTGTAAGGGGAATGTTCATCCCCTATGATGTATTATTTTGGATGGTAGGGTAAGAGTGTATGCAAAAAAAAAAAAAAAAAAAAAAAAAAAAAAAAAAAAAAAAAAAAAAGAATCGAAAAAATCAAGAAAAAAAAAATGGTAAAAGAGAAAAAACATACGGACTACCATCCCGTTTCATTCTATGTTTATTTTATGTTTTTGTTATTTTTCATTTATTAGCTTAAGTCGAGTCTAGTCTTGGCTTAGCAACGCCATATTGTACATGTAATTAACCAAGATTGTTAACTCGCGACCAGTAATAACTTCCTTTATCCAACAAAACCGTGTAATTCATATCCCTATACCTAACGTTACAACCCTTTAAAAGACCTCTTTGATAGTTTATCCTAGGTGCTTACGCCATGTGGTGGAGGTTTGATCCTTTCCCAAGCCTATGGTAATCTATTTTGCTATGACAGGTAGTGAGAGATATCTTCCGTTTCCATATTGTAATTTACACTTTATTACACCCGAGAGATGTGAGTATCTAAACACTATTTGTGAGGTGCTTGTGTATGACCTCCGTGCTTGTCTATTGGTCTTTAGTGGAACGATTATTTGTTGTAATTACTTTTATATTAGTGTTAAATGACCCCTAACTTGTATTTTGACTAGAATAAAAGCGCATTTGCTTGAGGACAAGCAAATCTCAAGTGTAAGGGTATATGATGAGGCGAAAAATGATCCGTTTTTAGGGGGTCATTTAAGCCCGAATCCGAATTTATTTGATCAAATATTGCCCTAAATCGTTCCTTTTGTGATTTTAGGTACTTGGAGAGTGAATTCTGGAAAAGAAGCCATTTTGGACGTTTTTGGAGCATAAAAGTGAAGAAAACGGCAAAGTCTCAATTTTCCATGCTGGGAACAGTAGGTGACGGCGTCAAGAGTAATTTCCTGACGGCGTCAAACCTCAATAATAAAATCCGTTGTTCATGAAGGCGTCAAGAGTTTTCCTGACGGCGTCAAAACCCCAAGAATTAAAATCCGTAGTTGATGACGGCGTCACACACAGGGCGTCAAGAGTAATTTGTGTGACGGCCTAGGCCTTGACGGCGTCAGAAGTAGATCAAGGCCGTCCGAGGAAGTATTTGGCGGCGAGATGACGGCGTCACACCTTTGTTCTTGACGCCGTCATCCCTATTTTCCTATATATAGTTTTCTAGTTTTTCACATTTAAGGAGAGAAGTTTTGGGAGAAACCCTAAAGACGATTTTGGTGTAATTTTACAGGTTTTTCAAGGGTTCCAACCCCTTGATACCTTGCATGATTAATCAAGATAAGTGTTCTTCTAATTCAATCAATATGTCTATGTGTTGGTTGTCTATATCATGTTCTTGTCTTAATTCTATCATGCTAGGCTAGATCTCCTTTGTGTTTGCTTAGATCTAATGAAACCTAGATATTGATTATGTGTTGATTACTTGTTTATTCTTGTTTTGGATGAATGATTTATATGTTAGGCTTAAGAAAAATGGCAGATCTCCAAATGGTAACATGCTTGAACGTCTTAAGAAACATGAACCGAGGCGTACTAGGTCTTTATTGGTTGTATTTAATGCATGAGCCACTGTTTACAATCCCTGTAGTTGTGTTGGGCATGGTGTAGGAGGAGATAAGAACTCATAGAATTGGGGAGTTATGTATGCCACCCCATGAATGGTATTAAGGAATACAATCCGTCATCCATGCAATTATAACAAGTAATTAACGTGTAAAAGATATCTAGGGAGTAGTGAAATCTAAGTAAACACATTTTCTCCAATTACTGCTCACAACCTTAGTATAATTAGTTTATTTTCATTTTTAGTATTTTATTTTGATTGCATCTTAGTATTGGGTTAGTTGAATAGCAACTAATTCCGCCCTAATCCTTCAAAACCCGAGATTTTACTTGCTTTCATAAAAAATATAAAAATACAAAAATAATCATCCCTCACCTTTAGAACTAGTAATTTAGGCTTTCTAATCCTAGCGACACTATTCCTAAGCTGAACGATCAATCCCCCGGTACTTGTCACTATACTATACTACAACGATCAGGTACACTGCCTGGTGGGGGTTGTAAGCTTTTCGAGATCCCTCGAGAGGTAAAGCCTGTTGCGATTCCCACGCATCAATTGTTGTGAATGGTCAAAACTAAGAAGATTTCTCTTCTTCCAAAGATAAAGCGCACTAAATCGTACACCTTTCTTTTCATTGATGAACGGGGCCTGAAGTGTTATCAGCAGACACCATAATGATAACATTGAAGACCGAGGCTTGAACTGACTTGTTCAAATGTCATAGTCGTTGAAGAACGAGGCCTGAACTGAACTGAACTGAACAGACGTCATAGTCTTTGAAGAACGAGGGCTGAACTGAAGTATTCAGCCGTCATTGTTGTTGAAGAGCGGGGCTTGATCTGATGTGATCAAACATCATATATCATATGCCTCAAAGTTGAGCTTCTTTAACACCCGATTGATGAGAGATCACTCTTTTCGGAAACCAAACTCTGAGTCTTTCCTTAATCATATTGATCGATGTACCTGCACTTAAGTAAAGACTACCTGCACTGACATTGGGAGTTTGTTTGCATTTATATGGGTTAGTGATATCAGCATATATACCATTTGGGGTTCTACTGTCAACCTTGGCTTTGCAATCGGTGAACATCTTTCTCATAGGTATCCATCTAAGGCCAATAATCTTAAAAATTCTACCCGTCGGTATCCACCTAAGGCAAGTTCTGGGAGTGTTTGGTTTCTCATGTAAAGTGGGAGTCTTGTTAAGAGAAAACCTTTGTCATAAATCAATCCGCCTGCCAGGTTTCTGAGTATACCTTTTTGATTCTACGGGCTTGTTGTAGTTTCTAGTCTTAGATGGTAGAATCTTATCACAAGTATTCACATCCTTCAGGAATTTTGTAGCACACTTGTCATGATTTGCCTTAACAACACATTTCAGACAAGTTGGACAAACAAGGTTTTTGGATTCCGAACAAGGTCTAGGTTTCTTAGAGTGATTTGCAACGGGAATCGCTTTAATCAATGTGCAACTACTCTTGGACACTAGACAATTCCTAAATGTTTGTTGAGTGCTCACAGATTTTGGTTTGTTGTAACTAGCCGAGTTCTGCAATAGGCTAGAAGGGATCCTATGAGGTCATGAACCTAAGATTCCATCCTTTTGAAGTAGAGCCCCATTCCTAGCTTTTTCAAGATTAAAGTTCTTGTACAAGTCATTTTTATCATAAGAGATTTGAGTTTTAACGCTCGGTATTGACACTATTTTCGAACTTAACCCGGAAGAGTCAGGTGTAGGAGTAGCTACTTGTTGACCTTTAACAGACCCAGAGGCATTTTTCTTAGGCAAATTATGTGAAGTGATTGGTTTTGTCAAAACTTGTTTCGGATCAACTTGGGAGGCAAACCGCAATTTTGAAAATTTTGGTCGTTCAGATCTAAACGCAGACGGTTGCCTAACAACACTTTGTTTCCTAAGAGGTTGTGAAAGTGGTTTTCCCAAGATTGATATTTTTGCAAACTTAGTGTTCACACTGTTTCCTGTTAATTTTCTTAAATCATTTCTTAATGCCACAATTGCAAAACCCTTTTCCTGAAGTTGAGCTTTGAGTTCATCATTTTTAGCAATCAAAGAAGTTGTTTGCTCTACAGTCTTAGTTTTTGCTACTTTGATTGAGTCACATAGGTCTTTACACTGAACTTTCAAAGCCTCATTTTCCTTACGTAATTCAGCCACATAGGTTGACAGTTCACTAATTCTAGACTTGGTTGCATCAATGTCCTTGTTAGATCCGACTAAACTACATTTCACATTCATAGCAGAGATATGTTTCTTCAAGTTGGTGATTGTCAAGTTTTTGGCTTCTAGCTGGGCTTTTAAATCATTAATCATAAAGAATTCATGAAAATCAGGAAGTTCCGGATTTTTACATGGTTGGTTAGTTTGAAAACTTTCTTTCTGTTGTTGCATTGCGATTTCAAGTGAAATGCAATGTTTTTCAAGTTGTGAAAATCTGTTTGAAAGTTCATTAAAAACTTCTTTATCAACCATGTCATTTGATTTAACCATCTCAGCCGTAAACAAAGAACTTGACACATCAGCATGTTCAGCATACTGATCACTTTCTCCCCCTTTATGATTCATATTTATTGAATCAAAAATGATATTGCTATAAATCTTTTCCAACAAGTATGTGTCATAAGTGGGTTTAATTTGATCAGTATGATGTCGATCATTGAGAAGCACATTACATTGATTAGTAAGGGGTACCTCAGCACAAGATACTTGTTCTTTTACTAATATGAAGTCTGCATCCATGTCATGTGTAACAAGAGTTAATGAACTGCATGAGGTGTCAAGCGTATCAGTCTCTGATCCTTTGCATATCGTGACAACAGATCCAACATCCGATGCTTTACCCAAATTTCCAATACCATCACATGATTGCACCCGAGATGCCTTCACCATGTCGTCATACATAAGTTTGTGCTGTGCTCTTTCCTCAATGAACCTCTTCACATTACCCATGCATTGGAGTAGTGTTTCTCTGAATGCATTAACTTCAATTCCAGTGTAATTAGTGAAGTACGTATTAATCATTTGATTCTCAGTGTATTGTGAATCAATGAACACTTGGAGTTGGTTGTTAATTACACAAAAGGTAGCCATGGAACTTCCTTCAGAAAAATTTCCTTTGTCAAGTTGTTGTTCAAGTTGGTCTAAATACTGAGTCATTTTGACATTGAAGGTCTGAACATCTTGACCAAAGAGTGATGTGAAAGCACGTTCGTACGCGAATGCATGTTCGTATCCTGTTAAGTATCCAGGTCGTTCAAAGAGAACTTTAAGATGTGAGTGAAGTAGTTGAAAACATTCAATGCAGCAATCCTTTGTATTATCGAGCAATCTAAGTGGCTGAAGAAAGTCTTTCTCATGAGAACTCGAGCACGATGATTCCATTTCAGTGTTGTCAGATTCCAACACGATCATTTGTAGTGAGGGGTTCGAAGTCATGTGTTCATCGATCACATCGGACAGTTTGATTATCTCAGAGATGACAGAGTCAGAATTAGTAGACATGATTGTGGATGTGCACGGGATTTTACAAGTCTATGATTTAAACCGAAAAATGGAATCTTTAGCGGGATTTTACAAAATCAAGACAAAACCGTGAGATGAGAATTATGTTTGATGAAAGTGATGGTTGTATGATCAAAATCCGAATAGACCCCAAAATTATTTTCAATAAGCTCGAAATCCCGAAGATATCTCCAATATGCTCGAAAATATCACAACCCAAACTAATACACAATCTCAGATTTTCAAGGCTCACTCAACACCGTGGCAACATTATACCTCACAAATTTCGCTTAATACAATGGCTATTTCAGAGTTATCACAAAAATACGTCCCTTGAGATAACAAATAGCAAACTGATTAGAATTCACGGTCGAACAGATTTACCCCAACGTCCTTTATGGAATAATCAGTCCAAGCAACCCTTCTAACATCCATGGTCCAAGTCCAACATTCCTTATTACTAGCCCAAATCCAATAATTAAACCTTACCCTAATATTTGAGCTATATAAGATACACTAATACCACATAGCACTGACAACAATCACAACCCTAATCTTAGACTTAGTATAATCCGCCCCCTCATATACTACTCTTCACCCCAAACGCTGTCACATCAATCAACTCCCAATACAAGCAAAAATATATGTCCCTTGTGATATTACAAATATGGTTCACAAAACAAATCTTTGATGGTTTTCAGTAGCATAAATCATCAAGATTGATTCCAGAAATGGTGTAAGGTAGGTTTGAATATGCTCTTGTATTGATTGTCTTTTAATCCGAATGAAAAGATTAGGGGTAACAGGCTTGTTATGCTCTTCTCTATTAATTGTTCGAATAATTAAAAGAAGTTTATCTTCTAACAAGATCGATGATGGTTGATTGTTTGTGTTAATCGTATAGACTCTTGTTAGTTTAAGGAACCAATCATAAACTGAGATCTTGTAATGTGGTCTTTCATTTCATGTTGCACTTGTATGATCTATGATGATGGTTCTTTAACCTTTGGTTGTGAAAACAAATGAGATAAACTGAGATCGATGAGTGCAAATCTTTCTTGTTTGCTGTTTTCTTTTAAACCGAATGAAAGAAACCTTTTGATGTTCGAATATTAATATAGAAGCTTGTCTTCAAACGATCTATGATGTTAATGCTCTTACATGTTTAGATGTTAAGATATCTATCTGTTTGTAGAACCACATGACAAAGATACTAAACTGAGATCATTTATGTGTTTGTGTTCGAGTTTTAGTTTGTGTTTGGAGATGAAATATTCGAGAGGTGAATTGATGTTGTTGGTTGAGGTAGATTGATGTTAAACGAATAAAAGACAAGAGTGTAACAGACTTGTTATAACTCTTCCTTTAAAGGATTCGTATAGTGAAATGTGTTATGCTTCAAGATAAATCAGTGATGGTATAACACACTTGGTTGACTTTTTGGACGAGTCTTAGATACGATAAGGAGAATTGACATCATAGTAGTTGATATACGATTCTTGTTCCTCCTTTTACTGCATTTGTTTTCTTGTTTGGTTTACTAGCTAATCGCAATTGAAAACATAACCCAACTGAGCATATCATGAGATAACCGCAAAAAAAGTAAACACTACTCTTGAGATAACCACAATAAGAGATAACCACAACTTTTGAGATAACCGCAAATCTCGAGATAACCGCAAAAAGATAAACGCTAGAATTAGGGTAGCGCAAGGAACATGAACTAAACGCTAGAAAGTGATTAGCTTTTTCCACAAGCTGCCAAAAAACAGTCTCTATCAGATATCGTCTTTATCCCAACAGGCCAAAACAAGTACTAAACGCCACCAAGAACATGAACAAAACGCAACCAAGAATCAGCATAACAAAATACACGTCGAATATCACTAACACACAAAAACATGTATTAACAGCAACCCGAACACCAGACAACGCAACTGCACCAATCCAAGAACAAATCCGAGAAAAACCAAGTCCTAAGATGAAACCATGGCTCTTGATACCAATTGTAAGATACTCAATAATAACATAAATGGTTTTTGTGATTAAGGATCAAATAGTAATAGGAGAAGTAGAGAGAGGAAGAGAGTTGGGAGGATTTCCTAGAGAGAGAAAGAGTAGAGAGAAAAATGAAAATATTAGATTGAGGTGAATGGAAGCTCCAACCCTCTCCACATGTGGAGAGGGGTATTTATACTTACAATAAAACGCCCACTCCCGGACTGTGGATCAGGCATACAGTGGGTGAAGACCCGTCCTTCTTCCACGGTGTTACTTAAACTACTACTAACTAACTAATATATAAACTAACTACGAGCTAACTTAATGCTATTACAATAATCAGGTGACCGAGACTTTTATAGGAATATTTGTATTCATAACAATTTGTAATTGTGCAAGTTCATCATTTGAGTATAAATAAGTTTATAAATTCAATCATTGGTTAAAAAAACATTAAACGTTATTACTACCCCCACCACAAATTAGTAGTAGATGTTAACCATAACCAAAACATGAAGACATCTCTTGCACATGTTGAACTAGGCTTCTTTTGGTCATCTTTTGTTTTCTCTATAATCTTAATTTTCAACATCTTCTACTCTTCAAACACTTTTAAAACCAAATACAAACATGCACTTTTCAATTTTCCCAAGGGTATTTCAGTGCTACACTGCTACGTATTCACTTATATATCAACCATCTTTCTAAAGTCTAAGTCATGATTTCACGATAATTACTAACATGTGTTTCTTTATAGATGATGGAATGGGCGAGTGTCGGTTATTTGAGGGTGAATGGGTACGAAAAGCATATGGGGAATCGTTGTTTGCATATACAAATAAGAGTTGTCCAACAATGCCAGATTGGAAGAATTGCTTCAAGCATGGGAGAGTTGACACTGATTTCTTAAACTGGAGATGGAATCCGAATGTGTGTGACCTTCGAAGGTTTGATCCATGTAAGTTTTTGAGGATCGTTAGAGGGAAGAGGATGGGATTCATTGGTGACTCGATTTCAAGAAATCATTTGGATTCATTGATTTGCCTCTTGTCCAAGGTGATTCATATGTTCATTTTGTATAGTCGATATACAATTTTCTACATAAGACATATACACATGCACCATACTCTCCTTCTTTGTCGCAAATGAAATTTGAACCACCGACTAACGCTTTATATACACAAAGGATACTACTGAGCAGGGGCGGAGCCACCTTAGTATTGGTGGGGGGAAATGCCCCCAACAAGTGATCTTCCGAATACATAAAATATATAGGAAAATAGGTAAAAATGATGAGGAAGAAGTCCAGTGCCCTCGCCTATAAGATCAAAGTGCCCTCGTCTCTCTCATCTTGCCCACAATCAGAGTGTGTTGGTTGTAATTTGTAAACAGTTCCCAGATTAGGGTTAAGATAATCAATAAAGGTACCAGATATTCACTTGAAATCGTGGTATCACTTTCCAATAGAAACTATTCGACCCTATGCCTGGGTTACACGAATATCTCTATGGGATAAGACCAAGTGATGTTCTTGCTTTAGACACAAACCAAGAACCAGATGCGTATTGAAGTGTTTAGGGTTTTGTGTTAATCGTACATTAAATCGTATATCCATGCAGAATGATGTGACCTCTATTTATAATAGATAATACTCAAAATCCTAGCCCATGGAATTATGTATAATTAACGGCCCATTAATTATATCATAATACTTTCCATAATAATAGGGATCATTGGTTATCAGTGGAAACATTATCACTAGCAGTAGAATGCCAGCAGCAGAATCACACTAGCAGCAGAATGCTATCAGCAGCAGAATCAGCTATCAGCAGAATCCTAGCAGCAGGATCAGCTGTCAGCAGAATCCTAGCAGCAAGATCAGCTGTCAGTAGAATCCTAGCAGCAGATTCAATACATAACCACTATTGAGTCAGGGGATTCAGTGACCAAATGGGTGTATACTCCATACCTCCAAACCCATTACCAGGTGTGAATTGATCCCTCAAGTGCACTAAATTTTCCAAAAATCCTCCTCAAATTTAGTTCACTACTTTTGCATGAAAATCAAACACAAACCAAAACAAGTGCATAAATGAAAATATCCTGATGATTGAATTTCCACATTAGTACATATACTTTCAAATATTCGAGAATCAGGGTGTTCTAAGAATTGAACCCTTCAACCCATTTGAATACCTGATGATAAATACACACAAGTTTTCAAACACTAAAATACTCCTGACACTATAAAAGCCATGTGTCCATATCCAATTCATAAATGTTGTAAAAGCTAAAAATCCAAAGCTTCCTGAAGCGGCAAAACTTCAACATTCACATAGGTGGTTCATCTTTAATTCATGCTCCTGCTTAGCACTTTTTTAAAGAAAATTAACCATTAATAAGTGAAGACTTCATCCTCCTTTCAGCAGGTAACAAGCACAACCTTGGGATGTTTGTGATACATGTGCTTCAGTCCACTAAATGATCAGCTTTCCACATTGAACTCAGCTTCCAAGTTTTCTTAGAAGGGAGTTGGGTATCCTTGCATTCAGTGACTAAGTTGGACTTAAACCCATCCCTTTAGCAGACTTCAAAACCAAGTCTCTAGCCAAACCCTTCGTCAAGTGATCAGCTAAGTTTTGTTGAGATTTAACAAACACTATAGGTACCACCCCATTCATGATAAGCTCACGAATCATGCTATGTCTAACACCTAAGTGTCTAGACTTCCCATTGTACATCTGGCTAAGCCTTTGCCAATGTAGCAGCACTATCACAACGGATAGAAATAGGTGCTATAGGTTTAGACCACAATGGAATCTCAAAAAACAAGTTTTTCAACCATTCAGCTTCTTTGCCAGCAGCAGCTAAAGCCACAAATTCAGATTCCATGGTTGAACTGGTAATGCAAGTTTGTTTCTTGGATGCCCAAGAAATTGCACCTCCACCAAGTAGGAATACCCAGCCACTAGTAGACGAATTTTCTTCAGTGTTACTGATCCAACTTGCATCAGTATATCCTTCTAATACTGAAGGATAACCAGTATATGAGAGACTATAATCCATAGTTCTCTTCAAATACTTAAAGACCCTCTGAATTGCTTGCCAATGATGAGCACTAGGATTACTAGTATACCTGCTCAGTTTACCCACAGCAAAAGCAATATCAGGCCTTGTACAAGTCATTGCATACATCAAGCAGCCAATCACCCTAGAATACTCAAGTTGAGATACAACTTTGCCAGTATTAGGCATTAGCTTCTCACTTGTATCCATGGGAGTACTCACTGGAGTACAATCAAAGTAATTAAATTTCTTTAACACCTTCTCAATGTAATGACACTGTGAAATAGAAATTTTGTTACTTTCATGTTTAATCCTTATGCCAAGGATAACATCTGCCTCCCCCATATCCTTCATGGAGAACTTTGATGACAAAAATTCTTTTGTAAGATCAACTTGATTTTGGTCAGTGCCAAAGATCAACATGTCATCAACATATAGACAAATGATGACTCCTTTACCAGATTCATCAAATTTGCTATATACACATTTGTCAGCTTGATTAAGTAAATAACCACTAGCAAAACCACTTCATCAAACTTTTGATGTCATTGCTTAGGTGCCTGTTTTAGTCCATAAAGAGACTTAATCAGTTTACACACCTTGTTTTCATTGCCAGGCATGATGAAGCCCTGAGGTTGGTTCATGTAAACCTCCTCATCTAAATCACCATTCAAGAAAGCTGTCTTCACATCCATCTGATGAATAATCAGATTGTGAATTGATGCCAAAGCAATTAGCAATCTTATGGTACTGATACGTGCCACTGGAGCATAAGTATCAAAGTAGTCTATTCCTGACTTTTGTTTAAAGCCTTGAATAACTAATCTTGCCTTGAACTTTTCAACAGTTCCATCTACCTTCATTTTCTTTTTGAAAATCCATTTGCTACCTAAAGGTTTGCTACCAGGTGGTAGATCAGTCAACACATAAGTGTTATTGCCCATGATAGAGTCCATCTCATCATTAATTGCTTCTTTCCAGAAAGCAACATCCTGGGACTTCATTGCTTCTTCAAATGTTTTGGGATCATCCTCCACAATGAAGCAATAAGAGTATTGGTCAGAGACCTCACTCCTTGTACCTTCAATTAAGTATAATTGAAACTCAGGTCCAAATGATTTTGGAGTCCTCACCCTATTGCTCCTTCTGAGCTCAGGTTCAGGTTGTTGTTCCACAACCTCAGCAGGAACCTCATCAGCAGGAACCTCTGAAACACCATTGTCATTGGTTCCATTTGGAATCCTTTGACTTGGTCTAGGGATAGATGAGAATCTGTTCTCATCAAATAGTGCATCCCTTGATTCAATTATTGAGTTAATTGAAACAGACTCATTAGGTTCTATAACATAAAACCTATATGCCTTGGAATGCTCAGCATATCCAACAAAGATGCATTCAATGCCTCTTTCACCCAAAGTTTTCTGCTTTGGATCAGGGAGTCTTACAACAGCCCTACAACCCCATATCCTAAGATAATTAAGGTTAGGTTTATTTTTAGTCCAAAGTTCATAAGGGGTAACTTTGTTCCTTTTGTTGGGAACCCTATTTAATAAATAGCAAGCTGTTAACATAGCTTCACCCCAGAATCCTTGACTCAGCCCTGAATAGGACAACATGGAATTAACCATCTCCTTCAGCACCCTGTTTTTCCTTTCAGAAATACCATTTTGCTGAGGAGTATAAGGGGCAGTCGTTTCATGGATTATACCAACAGACTAAAAATACAAAGTATCCATGTACTCACCTCCCCTATCAGTCCTTAATCTTTTGATCAGGGAACTTTGTTGCAATTCAACTTCAGTTTTAAATACTTTAAATTTATCTAATGCTTCATCTTTAGAATGTAATAAATAAACATGACAAAACCTAGAAACATCATCAATAAAAGTCACAAAATATTTCTTATTCCCCAAAGATGGAGTAGCATGTAAATCACAAAGGTCACTGTGAATTAACTCCAAAACTTTAGTTTCTTTTACTCCTTGAAAAGGTTTCTTAGTTATCTTGTTCAACATACAAGTTTTACACTTTTCAGTGTTCATATCAAAGGCTGGAATTAACCCATCCTTAGACATATCTTGCATCCTTTTAAAATGTACATGGCCAAGTCTTGCATGCCATAGGTTTGAATCATAAAGTTTAGATGTAGATATAAAATCAGAATCAAATTATCATGAACAATATTAAGTCTGAACATTTGATTACATAAATAACCAAAACCAATAAACACACCATTTTTAGATAAAACAAACTTATCAAATTCAATAACCTGTTTATAACCACAATTATTCAAAACACTACTAGAAACCAAATTCTTTCTAATATCAGGAACATGTAAAACATTAAATAAAGAAACAATCTTTCCAGAACTAAACTTCAACTCAATACATCCTTTTCCATGCACCAGGGCAGTTGACTCGTTTCCCATGTGAAGAATAGAACCATCATTCATTGACTTGTAGGTCTTGAACCAGCTTCTATCTTTACACACATGAATTGTTGCTCCAGAGTCAACCCACCACGCAACATCATCATCCTGCACAAAGTAAACGTCAGATATATATGCAACATAATAAATCTTAAAATACTTATTAAACACATTCTGACCTTTCAGAGAATTGGTGTTACCATTCCCCCCACTTGTGCCTGATCCATTGGATTTGTTTCCAACTTTACCACCCTTGCAATCTTTCCTGAAGTGTCCAGGTTTCCCACACTTCCAACAAGTCACCTTAGGTTTCTTGTTAAGATCAGATTTGGTGTTATCTTGATGCTTACGCTTGCCCTTGTTGTCATTGTACTTGGTGGAGTTGTTATGCTCCACCATATTGACAACTGATGGACCAGCAGCAGTGCTACTCTTTGGCTTGTCAATGTCTTGAGCTTTGAGTGAATCCTCAATGCGCAAGTGACTGCCCAACTCAACAAGAGTTAACTCCTCCTTCTTATGCTTAAGCATATGCTTGAACTCTTTCCAAGAAGGAGGTAGTTTATCGATGATACAAGAGACTGAAATAGCCTCATCCATGTTCATCTTGTGTTGTGTGAACCGACCAAGTATAATAAGAAGTTCATTGTATTGTTCCATGACAGGTCTAGAATCAACCATTTTGTAATTGTTAAAATTACTTACAAGGAACTTCTTACTTGATGCATCCTCAGCCATATACTTGGCTTCCAAGGAATCTCATAGTTCTTGAGAAGTTTCAACATTCTGATAAATATCAAATAGAGAATCAGACATACCATTGAGAATTAAACCTCTGCATATGTAGTCATCATTCTCCCATTTGCTCCTTGCCCTCATCTGATCCATAGTAGCATCATCTCCATGATCTTCTGGAATCTCAGTCGTGAGAACATACACCACATTCATACTTGACAATAAGAAGTGCATCTTCTTTTGCCACCTTCTGAAATCAACACCTTCAAACTTTTCCAACTTGGAAAAGTTAGCAGCCATTTGTCTCATAGCAGCAGCCATTGATTATCACTAATAGTTTCTATTGATTGTTGGTTGTAATTTGTAAACAGTTCCCAGATTAGGGTTAAGATAATCAATAAAGGTACCGGATATTCACTTGAAATCGTGGTATCACTTTCCAATAGAAACTATTCGACCCTATGCCTGGGTTACACGAATATCTCTATGGAATAAGACCAAGTGATGTTCTTGCTTTAGGCACAAATCAAGAACCAGATGCGTATTGAAGTGTTTAGGATTTTGTGTTAATCGTATATTAAATCGTATATCCATGCAGAATGATGTGACCTCTATTTATAATAGAGAATACTCAAAACCCTAGCCCATGGAATTATGTATAATTAACGGCCCATTAATTATATCATAATACTTTCCATAATAATAGGGATCAGTGGTTATCAGTGGAAACATTATCACTAGCAGTAGAATGCCAGCAGCAGAAACACACTAGCAGCAGAATGCTATCAGCAGCAGAATCAGCTATCAGCAGAATCCTAGCAGCAGATTCAATACATAACCACTATTGAGTCAGGGGATTCAGTGACTAAATGGGTGTATACTCCATACCTCCAAACTCATTACCAGGTGTGAATTGATCCCTCAAGTGCACTAAATTTTCCAACAGAGTGCTCTCTAATGCAAAAGAAAACTGTTTCTCCGGCGGGTTTTTCAGTCAGTAAAATACGGAGAAGAAATATGGAGAAGAAGATATTGTGGGGAAGTGTGAAAAGTGTGGGTGGGAGATAAGTGGGGTGTGGGCCAATGGTTGGAAGCAATGTAATTTATCTCTCCTTTTCAAATGTACGATCTTTTTTTGTGTAGGAATCTTCAAATGGTGTTTATTTTTTGAGGCCTTATTTTTTACCATGATTTTAACAGAATGGGTATTTTAGTTTTAATTTTTTAGCATCGTATAGTTTTTTACTTTTTCAAAATGTTTTTCACAATTATGGTGTCATATAATAATCACATACCGTTTAATTAAAAGGTCAATTCTATATTTTCTTGACACATGTTTTAAAACAATTGTACTTGTATATTAAAATTTTGTGTTTTGAAAAATACGTAATTTTTATGTTTTGATTGGGTAATATATGGAGTTATTATCTCTTAATTAAATTATTCATAAAATTGTGAGCGTTCTAATACAACTTTCATGTACTTAATATTTGAATTTTTGGTATATCAGATGAAATCACCATAGGATCTTTTGTTATCGTCATTTAAAAACTTTATAATTAGTGTTACATGCATCGTAGTAGAGCACTTTTAATGCCTTTATATCAAACTTGACCCGGTTTCTTTTAAATTACGCTAGAAAATGATATCTCTTGTTATCTAATTTTTCGCTCGATGCCCCCCTTGACCACATTTCCTGGCTCCGCCACTGCTACTGAGTCACTGGAGCATTATTGTTGCAATACGTATTTGCGAGGTTGTTTCTTGATCCCCCCATATATGTTGTGGCGGACCTAGAGATAAAAGTTATTGGGTGCATTTCATCACAATCAAAGAAAACTAGTAGCACAAAATGTTTGGAAAGGTGCATTTTATAAAAGAATTTTCTTTTTCTTTTTTTTTTCTTTTTTTCTTTTTTTTTTTTTTTTCAATTTTTGACATAATTTACACTACGAAAAAATAATACACGTGGTTCACGGGCACTTCTAAGAACCCCCTCAGTCCGCCCCTAAACATGTGAACTTGAATTTTACGTATCTCTATTGCAGGAGGAAGCTCCGATAAACATATATAATGATTCTGATGATAGGTTCCCAGCATGGCATTTTCCCAACCATGACTTCACCTTACTAGCCCTTTGGTCTAAATTTCTTGTAGCCGAAGATGAACTAATTGTTAATGGATCCAACTCAGGTATGTTCAACCTAAACCTCGACAAAGTCGATCACAGTTGGGCCCGCCAACTCCCGACCTTAGACTATGCCATCATTTCAGACGGGCATTGGTTCATTAGACCAAATCACCTATACCAAAACAATATCAAGATAGGGTGGTTTTCTTGCAATCAACCCAACATTACCAATTTTAACTTCACATTCGCCATGAGAATGTCTTTTCGAACTGCTCTAAGGTACATTAACGAGTGCACGGAGTGCAAGCCTATAACGACAATTTTAAGAACATTATCCCCAGTGGCGAAGCTAGAAAATTTTCAGTGGGGGTCGGGATCTAAAATTTTTTATTGCTTAATGTATAAAAAAAAATTCACAATTAAAATGGGGGGTCGAAACCGAATATACCGAAATTTTCTACACAAAAACTATATACCCCACATCGCAAAAAAAATTCGGGGGTCCCCCTATGTAGTTGCGCCATTGATTATCGCCTTCCCATTTTGAAAACGGGTTGTGGAATACTGGGGGGAATTGCAACAGAACAAAGCCATTACGGGAACTTGAAGTTGGAGCAAGTGAGTTTAACAGGGAAATAAGTAAGATGCAAAATGAAGAGATTGAAAGGGCAAAAAGAGAGTGTTTAGGGAAGAAAAAAAGGTTTAAAGTGATGGATATAACAATGGTTATGGCAATGAGGGCAGATGGACATCCAGGAAGCCATTTTGGTAATAAATGGAACAAGCTAGGATGTAAATGATTGTGTTCATTGGTGTTTGCCTGGCTCAATTGATGTTTGGAATGACTTTTTAATGGCTATTGTCATAAACTGACATGTCATTCTGTTGGAAATTTACCAAGTACATGAAAAGAGACAACTTACACTTGTTATGATAGACAACCAAACGAACATTTATACCATTTCCATTCATTTTATGTTCTTCATTTTGCTCCGAATGCTGTAAAGATATCCATCACATCTTTATATCGTTCCAGTGGCTTATTATAGCACCAAACAAACACCTCTTGTTTGTATATCTACCGTAAAAAATTTTCATTCATTCTCTTCAAGTCTCTAAGAATAAGTGCGAAGAAATTTTAGAAAGACGTATATGAGTTTATTGTCTAGTAACTTTTACTCCGTACGATAAATTTATAGAGTTGATATAAACTATAGGGCTGATTTTATTTAGCCTTGGGCTCAAGCCTCGTAGAATAGTCGGATAAAAGAATCGAATATGGTTAAATCAAAGTACCAAAAAAGTATCTTGAAGGTAAAATTTTAAGGAAAAAAAATGAAATGCTCAAAGTATGTTTTTGTATATTTTTAACGTCAAAATGTAGTTTAATATTATAAACTTAGCTAAGTGAAATTTTGGTACCCTAAATATAACATCGTATCCTGAACTTGGCTAATTAGAATTTATACTTCTCTATACGCACTTAACAATCAAGTCCGTTAAAAGTCTAACGGGTGTTATCCTCAAAATTATAATATTCGAAGTATAAATACCAAATAAGGCTAGAAATGCATAAACAAGCCAAGTCGAGCCCGAGTTTGTCAAAGCTCGAGCTCGGCTCGTTTAGGATCATAAGTCTCAAGCTTGAGCTCGTTTCGCGTATTATAAGTTTATCTCGAGTCCGATTTGTAACATATTTTACGACAGGAAAAGAAAAATCGACTCGAGTTTGGTTTTTGCGTACGTAGGTTTGAGCTCGTTTATTATGTTCTCTTTTATGATAGGTAAATAGGCCAAAATCGAGCTAAAAGTAGGAGCGGACACAGAACTCTAAATCATCGGGTGCACAAACGAGTATAAAGAAAATATAAATGTACAATGTCATTAAACTAGCAAACAAATTAATAAGACACGTATTTCCTTTTGGCATATTTGTAAACTAACTAAAAAAACATGTATTTATATGACACAAAATTTTGAAACTAGGTTCATTTCGCAAAAATCATGATTTTCAACGAAAATTTACATTAAAAGACAAACATCCATCGGGTTCCTGTGAACCCCCGGGAACCCCCTAGGTCCACCCCTGGCTAAATGTATAAGGCTCGAAACAAGCTCGAGCTCAAGACTTATGGTTGTAAACGAGCCGAGAACGAGCTCAGGCTTTGGCAACCTTTCAACTCAGCTTGTTTCTAACCCTTATAAGGTAGTTATACTATGAATATTGTAATTTTGAAGTTAACATCCATTAAATTCACAACGCACTTAATTGTTAAATAGGTATAAGGTAGCAGAAATTACACGTAGTCAAGTTTACGGTATCATTGAACCTTTAGCAATTTAACTCGGCAAAGTTTAAGATACTAAACTATAATTTAACGTATTTTGATCCAAAGAAATACAACTAAAAAAACCATGAAAGAAAAAGATGTATTATAATCTAAATTAACTCACATTCAAACCTTCGTTTTACTCTATATTAATTGACATTTATTTAACCCTACTTTTTAGGATCTCATGGTGCTAAACCATAAGCAAAACATGAACATATTTCTTGGAGATGTAAACTACACATCTTTTGCTCTCTCGATAATCTTCACTTGCACATGCTACGTAATCACAAAAATTAAATGAATTCTTTATATTAACCGACACTTGAATTGAACCTATATTTTAGGAGCTCACATAGTCTCATGCTCTAAACCATAACCAAAAGATGAAGGATTTTCTTGCACATGTTAAACTACGTTTCTTTTGGTCCTCATTTGCTCTCTCTATATTCTTCACTTTCATCGTCTTCTACTCTTCAATCCCTTTTAAAACTAACGACAAACATGCACTTTTTAAATTTCCCAAGGGTATTCAGTTCTTGCATTAGTTGTCCATATTTCTAAACCATCATTTCATGATGACTAACATGGGTTTTCTTTATAGATGATGGAATGGGTGAGTGTCGGTTATCTGAGGGTGAATGGGTACGAAAACCATATGGGGAATCGTTGTTGGCATATACAAATACGAGTTGTCCAACAATGCCTGATTGGAAGAATTGCTTCAAGCATGGGAGAGAGGACACTGATTTCTTGAACTGGAGATGGAAGCCGAATGAGTGTGAGCTTCCGAGGTTTGATCCAGGCAAGTTTTTGAGGATCGTTAGAGGGAAGAGGATGGGATTTATTGGTGACTCGGTTTCGAGAAACCATGTGGATTCCTTGATTTGCCTCTTGTCCAAGGTGATTCACATATTCATTTTGTAGTCATTATTTACTCATCCATAATTAAGTATGTTTATAGGAATTTGATTAATAGACCTAATACATAGGCCTAATCATGGACCTAATGCTTAAAATACTTGTACAGTATTAGGTCCATGATTAGGCTTAGGTCCATGATTAGGCCTATGTATTAGGTCCCCATATCAAGGTTCATGTTTATATCATATATATTTTCATATTCAAAGTTAATCAAAACAGAATAAAGGAATCGAATTAGCAATCTTAAGATGATCGATGATACATATCCTTCGAAAATTTGTGCACCCATATCCCTCTAAGTCTTGACAATGTAATTTTCAAATTTAGCACCACCTTTTGAAGCTTATATTTCATGCACTAGACACACAATTTTGAGCATATGACATGTTCCTGGTTATATACTTGTATGAAAAAATAGTATTATTTAATCTCACTTTCCAAAGAATGTCACTACTTAAATTAAGAAGAATAGTATAATAAAACTTGAATCTGGCCGGTTATCTTCTAATTGTATTAATTCATGAAAAAAAAGGTTAAAATATAGTAAGAGTCGATGCATAAAATTCGTGCAATTATAAGTGTGTTTGTGGTGTACCATGCCAGTTTTATAGATGCATATGTGATCTTACAATTTATTTTTACAAGTAGGGTCTCCGCGCGATGCAGCTGCGGGCACCCTGTAATTTAATTTTTTCGATTAATAATTTATTTTATTTGTACGTTTTTTGGCAATAGCTTTACTGATTAGTTTTGTATGGCAAAAGTTTGATGAAATTTTGCTTTGTTTTTATTATTTTATTTATTATTTATTTTATGTTTTTGTTTAGTAGTTTGCTTGGTTTGTACAATATGTGAACATATTTTAGTTTATTATGTTTTTTTTTGACAATAAATTTACGGATATCAAAAATTTCGTTTAGCTCGTGTCCGTTCGGGCTCGAGCCTGTTTGACCCGTGCCCGTTCGGGCTCGAGCCCATTTGGCCCATTGCCCGTTCGGGCTTAAAAATTTGTATAATATGCTTTATTATTTATATTAGTGACATTTAATGCAGGAATTGTGTTTAAGTTAGTTGTACAATATGCTTGATAATTTGTATTTCTTATGTAAGGGGTGTTTTAATAAGTGTATTAATTGTATTTATTGAATATTTAATTAATTGTATTTAATATACATAATGATCAATTTTAAGTTATTAATTTTCAATTTTAAGTCATTAATTTTAAACTTTAATGGCAAAAACAAAGTGGTGTGTAAATGTAACTACTAAATTTGTAAATGTCTAATTATATCTCATTTATTATATTAAATGTCTAATTGTGTTGAATCACTAGTACTTTTAGCATTGAAATGTGTAATGCTTAATTTGAAGTATTCTATTAATAGTAGTCATTCATGCTTTATAATATAGTATGATATACAAATAAGCTGTCATAAATATAAGGTTCGTTAACTAAACATATATTAGTTTTTTCAAATAAATAAGCTCCTAAAAAATATGCTACTCAAGAATGCAGAGTTAAAATAAGTTACAACCAGGTAAACAGTAGCAATATCTTGTTAAGTGAGTATTCAAGTTCACTCTCATTACAAAAATAAGTAGAAAACAAACGCCTTTCCATAAAAGAAGAAGCATAAAACAAACGATTTCCTTCATTTGCACCAAAACTTGTAACTTTAGTTGATACTATATATGTATATCTATCAAAGTATCACACTGTTAACTATTTTACTAATATAGTATTCTACTATTTTTGTTATAAGAGGCAGGAATGTAGTCTCCAAGGAACTACGTACCCTTACTGAGAAAAGAAAAATAAAATAGTAGTAAATTTTAGTCATACTTAGGGCTATCATTCGGGTTGACCCGGTCGGGTTCGGGTCAACTCGGCTCGGGTCAAGTCGGGTCAAGCCTCCAAAAAACATACCCGAACCCGACCCTGTTTAGAACTCGGGTCAACTCGGGTCAGGTCAATTTGGGTTCGGGTCAACTCCGGTCGGGTCAATCGGGTCGGGTCAACTCGGGTTTGGGGCCAACCCGAGTATTTTTACATTGTAAAGTGCTAGTTTAGTCGGGTCAACTGGGGTTCGGGTCGGGTCGGGTCAAGGCTAAAAAAATGCCCAAACCCGACCTTGTTTAGAACTCGGGTCAATTCGGGTTGACCCGATTGACCAGAATATGATTTTTGACCCGAGTTGACCCGAACCCGGTCGGGTTCGAGTCGGGTCGGGTTCGGGTCGGGTTTTATGACACCCCTACATACAATGTCCGTGCTTATTATTTATATTAATTGTGAGTTGAAACCAAATGAAAAACAAAATTAAAATGACAAAAATGATAAGAAATCACAAATACACATGTCATATGCACTAGGGCTGAGCATCGAAGACCCAAAATCAATCGAGACCGAAAGGACCGATTGGACAGACCGGACTGACCGAAAACCGAATGAACCGAAGGACCAGCGGTCTGGTTTCGGTCTGGATTTTTTCCTTATTTCAGTCTCGGTCCGGTCCGATCCGGACCGGTCTTACATAAAACCCAACTATTATGCTTTTCTTGGACCGGATCGACCGAAGGACCTGACCGGACCGTACCAACCCGGACTGGACCGAACACATTCGGTCCGGTCCTCGTTCTAATGTTTTGGGCTGGTTGGGTTTCGGTCCGGTCCGGTTTTAGACCGTTGATCACCCCTAATATGCACTTACAAAAATTAATGCATCTCTTTTTAATTTCTCAATTCCCGTTTGAATTGTGTGGCTGCAAATCTTTCTCACCTCCTCATTTTATTTTTTCTTTTCACACCCGATCATTCCCAATCAAAACTGAACTACGTAGTATTTTAACATTATTTGAAAAAACTAGACGAATACCCATGCAAAGCAGATGGTATATAGCGGTAAATAACTATATTTTCAAAGTCGTGATGCTGGTTCGACCCTTGATACATAACTTGTGCTTTTATTTTACGATTAATATAACGTGTAGTTTTGAAAAGTTGTTAATTAAAATTGATCAAGAAAATATAAAATTTAAGTTGTCAAGTTTATGAAAAGTTGTCAAGTTTAATGGTACTTTAAGGTAATTCAAACAAACTACTTTAAGTTTTAAAATTCAAGATTCAAAATTTCAAGAAAAGAAATAATCTTTATAAGTAGCAGAGATATGGAGATTATAATACATGTTTTTACGTAAGGCTAATGCACACAACCTACTTTCTACCTTTTGCGCCAATGGAGATTTGAACCATCAACTAACGCCTTAACACATCGGATACTATTAGAGTATTAGGTAATGAATGTGTTGGTATACAATAATCGAACATAAATATTTGTGAAAAGTATTTATACGTTAGTTTTTAATGTTACCATTAAACTGTGACCTATTGTTGACTTAAATATTGTACGCATTTTAAATGCAGGAGGAAGCCCCAGTAAACATACATAATGATTCAGATGATAGGTTCCCAGCATGGCATTTCCCTGAGCATGACTTCACCTTACTAACCCTTTGGTCTAGATACCTTGTAGCCACAGATGAACTTGTTGTAAATGGATCCAACTCGGGTGTGTTTAACCTAAATCTCGACAGAGTTGATGACAATTGGGCCCGCCAACTCCCAACCCTAGACTATGCCATCATTTCAGACGGGCATTGGTTCTTTAGACCGGTTCAGATATACCAAAACAACATCAAGATTGGGTGTGTTTATTGCAATGAACCCAACATCACCAATCTTAACATGACATCAGCCATGAGAATGTCTTTTCGGGCTGCCCTAAGATACATCAACGACTGCAAAGAGTGCAAGCCTTTAACGACAATCTTAAGGACATTTTCACCTGCCCATTTTGAAAATGGGACGTGGAATAATGGTGGGACTTGCAAAAGAACAAAGCCATTACGGGAATTTGAAGTTGAATCAAGTGAGTTCAATAGGGAAACTAGTGGGATGCAAAATGAAGAGATTGAGAGGGCAAAAAGAGTGTGTTTAAGTAAGAAAAAAAAGTTTAAAGTAATGGATATAACAATGGCTATGGCAATGAGGGCAGATGGACATCCAGGAAGCCATTGGGGTAATCAATGGATGAAGGGGATTAATGATTGTCTGCATTGGTGTTTACCCGGTCCAATTGATGTTTGGAATGATTTCTTAATGGCTCATCTCATCAGCTAAAATGTTCTTTTTGGTAATTTTACCAAAAGAAGAGAATACGGAAAACACGCCGATTCAGATTAAGTTTTCATAGTTGGTAAGTTAGAATAGATGGATTAGAGATGCGCATTATACAGGAGAGTGAACGCGTAGATGTATTATCACATAGCTATCCATAGATTTGACGTATTTTATTTGTAAACACTAATGACGTGCACATTAAAGCACCCTCCAGCAGGAATGTTGACCACAAGCCTTGTTATAGTCGAGTACATTGGTAAATCATTTACGGAGTATGAAAGTAGAGAAATAAATGAAGAGAAATGATACATGGACCAAATTATGAACTTAATTGTGGACCTAAAAACATGTTGCATGATCTTGATGGATTGTAAAATAAGTGGGTCCTGTCTGCAACCATCAGGATGATGCCACTTGCTTTTAGGTTCACAATTAGGTCCATAATTAGGTCTATGTATCATTTCTCATAAATAATATAGGGACTTGCCATGTTTACTGGAAGTTGTACTTTGTCTACCTTGTACTTAAGTACAAAAAGGGAACCACCACATTATTGGAACTTCTTGACAAACTTCCTTTCATCTCTGGTTTTTTCATGCTAACTTGTCTTATCTTCCTTTCTTTTCTGATCCTGTGCCATTCTTATATCTATTTTCACGCCATATATATGAAAATTCTACATGATCCAACAAATTAGAGTGATATGTAGGCTGCCTCGGAAAAACTTATGTACATTTCTAAAAGAGTAATGAAAATGACTTGATATGAATACATGCACCCAGCTATCTTTAGAAGAAAACATATAAACATAATAAACACACTAGATCAATTTGCTCCAAAATTGATTTACTTGTGGTCCCTAATTCAATATGAACAAATAACTGGATAGCGACTTGCTCCTATCAATCTTACTTTCGAGAATGACTGCAAAGTGAACCATTTGTACCAAGCTTTAATCACATAGTTATCTAAATTTGTTACTATTATAATTCTTAAAGTTCCGATAACCACTTTATTAAAGTACACAAACACCCCTAATCTTTGAACAACTCCTATAGCTCCTGAGTTATATCTCACAAGTTCAACCCAAATCAACTATGATCTTTGGCAACAACCCCTACAACTTTATTCAAAGGTGATCTACTATCTGAGTTTGATCATAAAGTTTCTGGTCAAAAAAATGAATTTACCAACACACGCAAAAGTACCCCCTAATCTGACTACTCCAACCCTAACTGACTTTGGCCTACAATCATCTTTGCAAATGCATTCATCTCAAACAAGAATGAACAACAAGCAACAACTCATAAACCTTATAGCATGACGTCATCATATTATTACGGGAACAAATAACCAATGCTATTCTACAATAGGTTTTTTACAACATCACATCAAATTTAAAAGAGTAACAATATTACTAAAAACAAACACAATGACAAAACACAAACACAAAAGAAAAAAACATACTGTATCTTTATAAGGAAACCGCAAACCTCAAGATTCAACTGAGCTACCAAGCACGAAAGAAAACAGTTCACGAACCGGCGAATACTCAACCAATCCAATATCCATTGCATAACCGTTAACCGGCAACTTCAAGTCCCTCAAAACAGTAAACGCTTCCGCCATTCTATTCTTCGGCACTTCCTCAGCAACAGGACAATAAGGAATCCACGAATCCGGACGATACTCTTCGCCAATCTCAATCCCCTCTCTCTTCATCGCATCACACAATTGGAAATGAAATTGCAATAACGGCAAAGTAGGAGTCGGAGCAAGAAACAACACATTATTATCATTGGCAAGGCTACCAATCGACCCAAACGATAAAGGCAAAGGATCTTGCTTCGACGCAAACCCTTTCACAATATTCTCTAGCTTAGAAGGATCAATAAACGGGCTCGAAAACAAAGTAATATGAGGCCTAGATTCAATCTCAATTAAATGAGTACTAATTTGTCTACGAGCCACAACATTCCATGCTTTCAAAACTTGATTCTCAAGTGCTGGGTCAAAATACAACTCAATTGCGTACCCTTCAGACATTATTATTATCCTTATTAACTAAATATACAAAAATCCTTAAAATCAAAACAAGGGTTACTAATCCAACCTTAATCAAACCTTAAAGAACAAGAATTAGGCCTAGTTAGCAATAAAGATTCAATCTTTTTGTATTGGAATTAGCTTTAGATCAAGAAAATGATAAAAGATTGCAAATTGGCAAGTGGGTTATGAAATTAAAGGATAAAGATTGAATCTTTTATAAAAAAAAAAAAGATTAGAATTGAGACATACCCAGATGAGATTGAGATTGAGTGAAGAGGGTTTTAGTTGTAAAGATGAAGAGGCGTGAACATAGGGGGATTTTGGTGGCTGATGGATGATGGAGGTGATTGTGAATTTGGGGTTGTGAAGGATGTTAAGTATGTTTTGTGATTGGTCCCTAGTGTATTGGTTAAGTTGCACTTTTGATAGTTTATTGGTTGACAATTTTTGATACGACACGAGAAGTCGAGAAATGATAAATGATTATAACCTGTTTTGGGTTGAGGATTAATGGGTTTGCGTAAAAATAGGTGAGCCTACCTAACCCGTGTATAAACGGGCCATGTTTTGGGTGTGGGATTTTAAGAGTTAACCTATTTTTTATTTTTTATTTTTTAACAAAAGAGTTAACCTATTTAATATAAGCCTTTGTTGATTAAAAAAACAATGTTGAATACTAAAAATAATGAGCGAGGGATTTTCTCGGCACAATGAAGAAATGGGTTGTTTTGTATTAACCCGAATAAGTCAACTTGAACTTGACTCGATTCTCACCATACTTGATGTTTGTTAACCCCATACAAGGTTTTCGAATGATGCTCTTGTTGATTTTCTTCAAGTAAATAGTCCTTAACATGCCAACTTCGAACCATGTTTTGATTAAGAGGTGTAGACGCGCCGTACGTATACAATACGTTCTAGTGTTTAAAGTGAGCATCATTCGAGCTCCTAAGTTCACTTGTTCAAGTAGTAATTATAGTTATTTAAGTGGATTTGTTCGTACATTTTCAGTGTTTTCTATGAATGAATCAACCAACTATTTACTTTGTTTGGCATCAAAATCTCATAACTTGTAAAATCCCTTTTACAAAAAAAAAAAAAAAAAAAAAAAAAAAAAAAAAAAAAAAAAAAAAAAAAATTGACTCTGAATTTGTGTTTTTTGAGCTCTTCTATAATCTAAAGTAGTATAATTAATAAGGGTACCACTCAAGCTAAACACTTGCTCATTATAATAAACATGACAATTTACGAGTAATAACGATCTATCTGCTCGCCATGTCTTCGTCCTTGTATTGAAGCAATGGTAATCTTGGTGTCAAGGACGAATCCAAGATTATAACTTCATCTATCATGTTATCTTCTCTTGCTTTGCCCCACATCACCATATAGAACCCAATTGATATTACTGTTGCTCCAACCACACTACATAATAAAGATGCAAATTATCATGTTAATACATATTTCTCTGTTTACTAAGTTTGATGGTAACATTGGTAATTAGCTAAATTGGCCAAAGGGTCGTATTACCTTCCAAGATAGAGGTTGTCCCCAAGGAACATGACGCCCATGACCACTGCTATAGCAATCGACAGCGGCTTAAACATGGCCACAAACAATGGTCCTTTCAAGTGTAAAGCCCACGCATGGATACTATTGTTCAGGCACGAACCAAACACGCCCTGATCAATGGCTCAAGAAACCAACGTAAACTTATTTCTACTTCACCAGCAATCTGATTAGATAATGATAAAATTCACTACATTTGGCACTCACCGCACAAAGAATCGTGACCAACGTTAGATCAGGCTTGATTTTCCAAGCACTTGAATCTGGTTCAGTGAAACACCCCGTAATTGCAGAAAGAATGCACACTACTAGGTTATAAAAGAATACCACTGTCAATTTTGCTGGATATTCCTTCAAAATTTGTGTCTGCATATATGCATTCAACCATTTTAGTAAACATTTATGGCCGGAATACTTTTAGAAGAACTCAAGGAGTAACACCAAAATACAATTGCCGGTTGGGTTTGTGTTGTAGACTCAAATTAGCAGGTCCTTGTGCATCTTTAGTTACATGAATGGGTGCAGTCTTACCTGTAATATGTAGAAGTATGTGAGCAAGATGTTTTCCGCGGATAGGAGAAGCCCTCCAAGAACCCAATCATCTTGTGAAGAACCAATGGAAACAGAACGAGAATGAGAATGCAAAGGCGGCAAACTCCAAATAAGCTGGGGACCTTTGTAAAGTGTCACAATAAATGCACCTGTTATAGAAACAATTGTGCCCAAAAGCTTTGCACGTGTACTGTTTTTCGAGAAAGATAGTGTCTCCATTCTGGTTTTTGGCCATAAACCAAAGTGGATAAGTTAACATAATATGAACAGGCGCCACATAATGCAATGAAAATGTATTGGGTATGACTAATCTTGTCATTAAATAGACTAGTTCTGGCCACACTTCTTAGTTCAGCAAAAAAAAAAAAAAAAAAAAAAAAAAAAGTAGTGTGTCACTTAATGCGGCTTCATGTGAAGTGGTGCACTGTACATGAATGGTGCTAAACTGCTACTGTAATAGTATATATTTTAATCCAAAATCCCCAATTTTTAGTGAAGTTTTGTGCTTGACACATAATCCTGCACATGAAGCAGACACAAATTTATTATGACCAACGGGTTGTTAACCTAATGGTACCCATGCCATGTGGCTCATCAACCAAGAGGTTGCAGGATCAAATCCCAGTGAGAACAATATGTGTATTAAAAAGGTATAAAGTAGTGCAGAGTAGGCGTGCGTGTGTCATTGATGATTACAATAAGATACAAAAAGGCTAATCTTTGGAAGGTATCTTTTATTGTGTTCAAAGGGAGCTAACCTGAACATGACGGCAAGGATGAATGTAAAAGCGGGAAGAAGATTGCTGATAGCGGAAGCTAGTGTTGGCGAGCTGTAATTAATTCCACTTAATCCCATTGTCATTGCCACAAACCTGATCACATAATTTGAAACAAAATCACTATGCATAAGTTCAACACTTACGTAACAATTTGAGAGATATATGCCTTACCCGATGATTCCCAGAAGGATGATTTTGCTAACAATGGAGAAATTCACAGGAGGAAGCCCTCTTGATCTGTTTTGGGTCAAAAGCAAACTTCAAAAACATAGCCAAATAGTGTCGCTAGAGACAGTAAATTTGTTGCTACATGTATTTTACCGTTGAAGATTAGATATACCTATAAGAGAAGAAGGGTGCTGGAAGCAGGATAAAGGCGGCCACGCCATAGCAATAAACCATAAAAACATGGTATCTCATTCCTTGGAGCGTCGCGGATTTGTACAAAGTGTTGAGACCCACGCTAACGCATTGCATAGCGACCAATGTGGCAATAGGTAGGACATCCTTGTAACAGAAGTATCTCTCATCACCGGCCATATTTCCCGCGAGTAAGTTTGTTATTGCTTACAGAAAGTGGTAGAGAGCTTAATTGATGATGCAAGTGGTTAGTTTAAAAAATACTCCGTAATAACAAGCAATTAATTAATTAAGTCTTTGCTTAAAATATGACTAAACTTTTTGCTTAGGGACAAACAATTGACATGTTCAAGATAATGAAAGCTTTTGATTATGGTTATTAATTTATAAACATCATTTCGAGATTTATTTATTAGTATCGTACTAATTTTAAAAAACACAGTTACATAATTATTTGCCCAGTTGCGAATTTGCATACTTGTTTATGCAGGTTTCAAAGTTTGACCGACTTTGCAGAAAATCCGATGTAGTTAATTACTTAATTTTATGACTTTTGGTTACCAACTTTTTGAAAAATTATAAAAGTATACCAAAGTTTATAAGAATATTTGCTAATTAGCCTGGTGAAACATCAATTCTGACATTTCAAGTAACAAGATAAGTAGAGTTTCTCCTAATGGTCATAGAATCATCTTTGAAAAATCTATTTTTATCTGATATCACCCGAACAAATGCTGTTAAAACACTACACTTCTTTAATCGTTGTCCTTTAAAAGTACTGACACTATTTGCATAAATGGTCTCCAATTGCTATGTTTGGTTTCGCTTTAGGTCTCTCGTGCTTTCCCAATTATAGTTTATAGCGACCAAGCGTGAAAGAAAACCGTACAGTTAGTGACAATTTAGGTAATAGTTTGAAATTTAAGAGAAAACAAACATATGAACACGTAACCTCTAATGTATTATGATTTACAATGGTACCATTAGAGACAAACATTCAATCGATATATTACACATGATAAGTAACAAGGAGCTTCAGCCTATCTGCTCTCCATGTCCTCGTCCTTGTACTGTAACAATGGTGATCTTTGTGTCGAGGATGATTCTGAATTTATAACATCATATTTTGTTGTATCCTCTTTCGCTTTACCCCACATCACAGTATAGAATCCAATTGATATTATTGCTGCTCCAATCACACTACAAAAAATATTTAAGTTAGTTCACATTGAAAAAGACAGCGAATTTGAGTGTGTCATTGATGATTAGGTGATCGGAAAAAGAGTCATGGTATTACCTTCCAAGATAGAGGTCGTCCCCAAGAAACATAACCCCCATAGCAACTGCTATAGCAATAGACAAAGGCTTGAACATGGATACAAATAATGGTCCTTTTAAGCGCAATGCCCATGTATGGACACTGTTGTTCAAGCATGAACCAAGCACACCCTGCACAACTAAAAAAATCAGCTAATGCCCGTTTAAAAACTTATCAAATAGATGACAAAACCACGAAATTAACTACATTTGGGAAAATACCGAGCACAGAATTGAGGCCAAGGCTATATCAGGCTTAAGTTTCCATGCACTTGGATTTGGTTCGGTAAAACTTCCAACAATTGCAGCCAAAATGCTGACTATCAAGTTGTAAAAGAACACCACTGTCAATTCTGCTGGATACTCTTTCATAATTTGTGTCTGCATGCATTAAACTGTTATATTTGATCTTTAACCAACTTAGTCACCCACTTACCCCTAGAGATGCACAAATGAGCCCAGATCAAGACCGGACACATGGTGGGCCAAAAATGTGCATTACTATTATGCCCGTTTAAGGATGCTGATTATTGTTTGATATTTAGCACAAATCCTGGACAAGTAATTGATTCGGCCCAATCAAAATACAGTAATTACTAATAATAAAGCATTAAAAAGGTATCAAATCAAAATTTTCTTTAAATTTTTTGTGAACATTTTAGCCAAAAAATATTAGCAAGTTTCAAAGAATGTTACCAAATTTACAGAGAAGGTTTGCCCTGAAGTAATGTGTCATAGGCTCATAGCTATAGGAGGGAGTGAATGTGTGATCAGTCCAAACAGGGCCAGGCATAACAGAGTCCAGGGTCTTTTTATGGACACAGTTGTCACGTTAAATAAGGGCTGGCCAGATAGACCAAATCTTTGTGCATCTCTAGGTTTATATTGTTACACGTGTTTGGTGTAATCGTACCTGTACAATGTACCACAACGGGACCAAGATGTACTCGGATGTTAGGAAAAGACCACCGAGAGCCCAATTTGATTGTGAAGAACCAAGAGAAACCAGGGAAACCGATGGAGAAGAAGACGGCGATAGACTAATAAGCTTAGGACCTTTGTAAAGTGTCACAACAAATGCGCCTGTTACGGAAACAATTGTTCCTAAAAACTTTGCGCGTGTACTTATCTTTGAAAAAGATAGTGTCTCCATCCTGTTTTAGGCCATAAAAGCAAAATGGGTCATGACTCTTGAGTACATAATAAGTGCATAATTCTTATAGAATAAAGGAGATAGAAAATGACATCCATTAGACACTAGATAATAGATATGCAATATTATATCTTGTGACTAAACTAAATAAGATAAAAGCAAAACATATTTTAATTTACCTCGATTTTGTCTGTTTATAACTTTATATCTCCTTTTCTTATGTATCAAATTAATCATTGTGTGAAACATCAAGTATACAAATGATGCTGATGAAACCAAGATATGATGCATTATGAGTGGCTAATGCCTAATGATACAATATAATTAAACTTTTAACTTACACAATCAGTGTCGCAAACGTTACAAACCTGAAAATGACAGCAAGGATGAAGGTAAAAGCAGGAACAAGATTGCTGATAGCTGAAGCCAGTGTTGGCGAACTGTAAATAATTCCAGTATATCCCATAATCTGCGACGTACAGCTGTGACAAAAAGTTAAAATTAATCCATTCACATAGCATAGGTAACATCATCAATGACCCAAGAAAAAAAGATTACCCAATGATTCCCAAAAGACCAACTTTGCTAACAATAGAGAAATTCACTGGAGGAAGCACCCTTGACCTGTTTTTCAACAAAAAAAAGTTCAATATATGTCTGGCAAGTTAGCGACGAGTAATCTACAGTCAGTAAATCTATTCATCGTCTAATTAGCGACAGTTTGGCGGTACATACCTCTTGGAAAAGAAAGGGGCAGGAAGGAGGAGAAACGCAGCAACAGCGTAGGAATAGACAACAAAAACATGGTAACTCATTCCTCGAAGAGTTGCGGCTTTGTACAACGTATTAAGGCCGACGTTGGTGCACTCCATGGTGACCATGGCCGCGAAGGGTAGGACATCTTTGTAACAGTAGTATCTCTGGTCACCAGCCATGTTTCACCGTTAGTGTGAATGTTGCTTAGAGAAAATGGCAGGGGTCATATATAATTGGTGCATAGTTGTTACTTTAATAAAGAAAATTGAACAACGATTGGAGCTTACGTAAGATGGGACAATTATTTACTTATGTGACAAATAGTTGACATGTCCAAGATAATGAAAGTTTGTGCAAGTGCCACTCAAATAACAAAGGCGATATTCACGCTTACGTGAAACTATTTCATTTTGTCACATTCTTAATTATTGTAATAAGTCGATGTTATCATATTTGTCAAGATATATCACATTTAGAAACCTTTAATGATTTAAGTATAATTAAGACATATAACAATCTTGAAATAAGGCGGTAAATTATTACTCTATGGAGTATAATTTGAATTTATTTTAGATTGGAACACTTCAATTTAACTAAAAGAATACATTGATGAGATTAGTGAATAGTGATTCATAGTTATCGGTGTACTATATGGTTATTCAATTTTTTTAACGTATTTTTGTGAATGCATAAAAAGATTTATGATATATCTTTTGGGTTAGGATTCTCTAAAGTTACTTGAGTGAAGTTAAGGCATTTGAGCCATTGGATTATCAAAATAAGTTATTTTTATTTGAGTTATTAGATCAAATCTAATAGCTCATAATGCCCTAACTTTACTAAAGTTGTGTTTACAATTTTAGAGAATCCTCATTCATATTTTTTTAGGGCCGTTTGGTTACTATTTTGGGATGGGGTTTTAACTGAAAAGACATTTGAGCATTGTTTGGTTAAAAATGAGAGGTTAGAAATTAGGGATAACCCCACTAACAAGCACTATTTGAAATGCCTTCAAGATATGTGGAATTCTAGTATTAATGAGTCCTACTTTTCAACTTCACTCTAAGAAAGAAGGCCAAGAGGGGCAAATCCATTAGGGGTTGGCAACGTACACGAGATAGATGGGTGAGTGAAGCATCACGCACGACAGCACCGCCGCCATGCTTGCGTGATGCAACACGGGATCAAAAGTGGGTGAAAGTTTCACGCACAGGAAAGAAGCAAAAATTTTGAACGTTTGCTTGTTTTTTTGACCGTTATAAACCAAATGGCTTTTATTTATTTATTTATTTATTTATTTATTTATTTTAATATCAACTCACTTTTAATTAAACACTCATACACAACCAAAACAAAATACCAAACCACAAATTCTTTCACTTAAAAAAAACTCAGTCATATGGAGCATAAAAGAATTGATTCGACTATATTGTTAGATGAACCGTTTGAGTGATCTAGCGATAGTAGTCTCGAGTTTTTTTATGAACGCGATTGAGGAAGATGAGGAAAATGATACAGCAAGGTCGAAACGAAAAGGAGTAAACCGCAATCGGGTGAAAGCTTACGAAAGATTGCATCGTGATTATTTTTGTGACGATCCGAAATTCGACGACGCATTTTTTGAAGATAGGTATCGTATGCCTAAACATTTATTTCTAAAAATTACACATGATGTTGAGTCTAGATACTAGTATTTTCAAGAAGGTTATGATGCTAGATTGAAAAAATGTTTCACAGCCATACAAAAATGTATGTCTGCCATTAAACACTCGCAACCGGTAATCCACCGGATGAGTTTGACGAATATTTAGAAATGGTACAAAGAACTTCACGTGAATGCCTTCAATATTTTTGTGACGCTAATGTTCAGTTATACGGTTGAGATTTTCTACGTAGGCCAACAAACCATGATGTTGCACATTTGTACGAAACACACGAAGAGAGACATCACATTCCCGGTATGATCGGTAGGCGGTAGCCTAGATTGCACACATTTCGTTTGGAGGAATTGTCCAATAGAATTGAGGGGTCAATATAAAAGGGGTGATCATCAATACCCCACGATTATGATTGAGGCAGTGGCGTCTCAAGATTTGTTAATATGGCACTCGTTATTTGGACCGCCGAGTTCAAACAATGATGTGAATGTTGTGATCCAATCTCCGCTATTCCTGACCGAGCGTAATGGTACGGCACCTAAGTGCCCATTTGTTGTAAACAGCCGTACGTACAAGTGTGGCTACTATCTAACCGATGGCATATGTCCTACATGGTCTACTTTTGTTAAAGCGTTCAAAATTTCAACAGACCCAAAAGAGAAAAAGTTCAAGAAATTACAAGAGTCGGCTCGAAAGGATGCTGAAAGGGCATTTGGTGTTCTCAAGGGTAAATTGGGTGTACTGAATCAACCCTTACGGCCACACACACTAGACATAATTTCAAACCTAGTGTATGCGTGTGTGATATTGCACAACATGATTATACATGACGCTGGTAACGCAATCTCGTCAGTTCATATTCAGGATCCTCCGATCCAACCGGTGTTTGACGAAGCAGCCTTAGACGAGATACGACATGAGAAAACACATTTTCGCCTCCGATTTGATCTTATGGAGCATATTCACGCTCAACACTTACCATACATCGAGGTGGACGATAAAGACGATGAAATTTAGTTTTTTAGTATTATGAAATTTAGTATTTTAGTATTATGTAATGTTATTTTATATTTTTTTAGTAATATTATGTAATGTTTTTTTAATTTTAATGTAATTTTAGCCTTTTTTAAAAATATTTTAATGGATTTTTATTTTTATTTTAATGGAATTTAAAAAAAATGAAGTGGGTGATGGGAAGTAGTGAGTGATGGTGTTGCCAACAAAAAAAGGGTGAGTAATAGAAAAATTATGTGAATGATGTGGTATAAGGGGATTGGTTGGGAGTGAGTGATGGGATTTTAGGTAAGAGATGAGTTGTCAACCCCCTTATGTGAATGCAACACTCACGCGCCACTCCCTTGTCCAATAAAAAAAGTCACACGAGAGTACATTTTTCAAGATGAGAAAAGGTGAACGATTCACCTAGTTGAGTTTTACAAAATCGTGGACCCCATTTTTTGTGTTTTACTGTTTTATAGTCGGTTTGTGAGTGTGTGGAGAGTATTATAGTGGGGTATATTTATATAAAGTGAGTATTTTAATAAAAAGTGAGGGTAAGGTGACCATATTCACAAAAAAGTGAGAGAGAGTGACGGAAAGTAAGAGAGAGAAAGCGGATGTGTCGCTAAAGTGTAAGGTGAGAATGAGTATGTCTTAGTCTAACTTGTATTTTTTAATATAAAAAATTTATTAATTTTATTTTAAATGTATATTTAAATATATATTTTCAATTTGTTATTTTTATAATATACTTCTCTTTCTTACATCAAATCAAAATCCTAATTCAAATCTTACTTTTAATCCAAATCTTAAACCTAAACCCGTCTACAAACCAAACGGACCTTAGTTTATGTTTTAGCTTGGGCTTAAGCCTTAAGACCATTAAATAACATATCCTCTTACACATATTTTTTAGTTCATTACTTAAGAGGCCTTGGTACGGTGTGCCATGAATAAAAATAGGCAAAAAATGCTGATGTAATATCACTTTTGCTCATGACACCACTCCACTAAATTCGACACCAACTGTACTTAGCTCTAAGAAAAGCTAGACGCCTACATCTTTATTATAAAAGTGCGTTTATACTGATTTTTCACTCTTACACATATCATAAGATGCCGTATATATTAAGTTAAATACTGATTTATTTTTATTTTTTTCATTATCAATGATTAATTTACAATATATTGCTAATGGAGTAATGGTGTTGCGTGTGTGGAGTAATGGAGTGATATAATGGTGTTGCCTTAGGATAATATAAACAATTATTGCTAATAGAATAGTACTATTTTCAAAAATATGGTGTTTCCCTGCAGGGACGGAGCCAAGGGGGTGTCCGCGGGTGCACGTGCACCCCATGAATTTTTTTGATATATTGTTAATTTTTGAAAAAAATATCGATTTTTCTCAAATGTATCTTAAATGCACCCGGTGCATTAAAATGTGTCTCTAGGATTATTTAGTTCGTATACTTACAAATAAAAAATAAATATAAAATTTTGTAAAAGCTCAAAGATAAAACAAGTTTAATAAATTAAAGCACAAAAGCCTATGAAATAGGTTTTTTTTATGGAACAAATTTATTCATCATCCTAAACAATTTGCAAAATCCAAAATTGAACTAACACCACAAAGATGAAATAGGTTCGTAAGTCGTAACATATATTTTTCATTTTTTTATTAT
>JARVZY010010067.1:0-27794 GCA_030686995.1 Artemisia argyi | reverse complement strand
TAAAATTTAGGCCCCATTCTCCTCTACGGATATACACTTCTGCAGATACGTGTGTTCAGAACATTTAGATTTTCAGTCAATTAGTTCGCTAGATTTTGATTGTGTTCAAAACATTAATATTTTTAGTCAACTCATATAAACCAATACTAATGACAAAATGAACCTAGAAAGACATTTGTCAAGTACAAGTTCATAAACGACAACCACTGTCAAACCCGTACGTATCAGTAACTAGTCTAATTTCACTTCAATTCGCTAAGTGAATTATGTATATAAGTGAATTATTACGAGTTTCAATCAAGCACTTTCAAGTTCCAGGCCACACATACATACTATAAATCAAACAACGAGAAACATCACTCATGTGGCGCTGATGTGGAATTGAGTACTTGAGTGAGGAGTAAAGTAATACGGAAAGTCTGTTAAGAAATTTACTTAAGAGTTTTTCAGCGCATTTAGATTCAGTCACAACTCACAAAAACTAATACTAACGACCAAATGAACCACAACCAAATCCATAACTATCGGTATTCGAGCCTATATTGTTAGTTTAACTTTCGCTTCAACAATTCGCTAACCTCCATACATCAAACCAGTTATGTACAAACAATAAATCAAACAAAAAAAACTGATTCAACGAGACTCACATGTCCATGTTGCGTTTTCAAACCTCGATCCTCCACTCTACAATTCCCGTCAATAACCAACGTCTTGATCGGAACCTAACAAAAAACAAAGAATCAACTACTATCGCTCTAAACTAAACCTCAATATTGCTGTTAACACGTAACGAAACTTCATATTAATCAATATTTTACCACATTATCTTGAGGCTTCCTCTTGTAATACGCAAGCAACCTCGACTCGAGTACAAAATACCTCATATGCAAAAACGACCTCCCAATCTTCCTCCTCCCATACCTCACCATCCATCCATCATACACTACTTTCGTATTCGACATCTCGACTCCCAAACAACTTCCGCCAATTCACAACAATACCACTCTAACTAACACCTCATAACCTAACAACCTTAAAACACCTCACAATCACACAAAATTCACACCGATTAAAACGCGCCGATCCGCCGAATCTCAAATTCTTCACAATTTCACTAAACACAAACTCGACACGTCAATCGGACACTAATTAACCGATCTAGTGAATCTAAACTCCACCAAAACCCCCAAAATTCAACCAAAACGCTAATTCTTCACAGTTTCGCTAAAATCGAACTCGATAAACCAATCCGATACAATTACACCGATCCGATGAGCCCATAACTCATCAAAACATCAAAATCAACATTTAGAATCAAAATTTAGCCCTAAAACCCCCAAAATTGAATCAAAACCCTAATCCTTCACAATTACACCGATCCGATTAGCCAATAACTCATCAAATCATCAAAATCAACATTTAGAATCAAAATTTAGCCCTAAAACCCCCAAAATTGAATCAAAACCCTAATTCTTCGCAAATTAACCGATCAACCTGCACAGTCAGAATTAAACAAAATTAATCAAAATTAATCAAAATTAAGTGAAATTAAAGAAGTGCGTGTAGTATAGTGAGTTAGTTAGAAGCAGTTACGATCTGTTTTTGATGACGATGATGATGACGTGGACAGTGACGGTGGTTAGTTGGGAGAGTGTGTGTGTTTTGAGTGTGTGAGAGAGAAAATGATGATGATGAATGGAGACAGTGGGATCATCAACGGGGGTGGGAGTAGGAGTGAATGGGGAGGACTAAATTGGATTATTTAATTGGTTTTGTTTTTCAAATATTAAGCACCACGGGCTATTATTATGAAATGAAATTTTATATTTTTCGATTTTACGATCCTGTTAAAGAAAAAAACGAGTAGATTTTAAGTAGAATTCCGATCTTATTATAAAATTGTAAGATTTCGACCTGATTTGATTTTACTTTTGCGAATTATTGAATTAACTAATTAAGAGCATTAGGTGTGGATGGCTAGGTTTATCTCTTCATTCGGGTCCCACATGTGTCACATCACCCAACACGTCTTCACAACTAACCCCTTACTAAACAATTAACCTCAACTTCTTTATTTGGCCCCCACCACTTACACCTTTATTTTATTTTATTTTTCATTAAATAAAATAAATTCATTTCATTAAATTAAAAATACATTCATTTTTTAAATAAAACAATATTTAAAAATAATAATTTCACTAATAAACAATTTTCGTAAAATCTAGAACTAGTTTGATTAAAAAAAAAATACATTCATTTGTTTATGGCCCAATAGACTTAAAAAAAACTTATGGCCGAAATAATTGCACTAATAAACAATTTTATGGCCCATAAACAAGCAGCTGCTCGTCTTCTTCCTCCATAGATACCTGCAAAAAAAAAAAAAAAAAAAAAACATTACACATATATACCTGCAAAAACCAAACACACACAAAGCAAAAAAAACAAATTAAAGAATATACAAAACAAATTAAAGAATTACGAAAGAAAAGGAAAAGAAACAAAAAAGGACGAATTGTCAGGTGTTTTCCCTCGCTGTGGCCACGAGTAGAAGGTGGACGACGAGCAATGGCGAGCTAGCAATGGTGTGGCAGCGAGCTCGGCGAGGCTGCCACCTCGGACGGCGACGGCGAACCATGAACCACACCTGAAGCTCTAATCGAGTATAAAGGAATAAATTTTGTTAAAGTAAAATAATAAATCAAGCGTGGATAAGATTCAGCATCTTTAATCATCGATTACTTATGTTAGTATTTTAAACCATTGCGCAGACGCGTGAGAACTCTTCATTCTTTATACAATTAGCTTTGAATACGAATTACTAGACATATAAGACAACTAATAATTTAAGTGGGATCTTTCAATCTCGATCCGATCTTGTGATTCCGATCTTGCAAAGATAAAACGATCCATAGTAAGATATCGATCTTAAGAGCCTTGAAGTAAATAATGACAGCTACATAATTATAACGATCATATAAGCCAGTGAAACAAAGCCCACTAAAATAATGTTAAGTATATTACCCATAAAGCACTCAAGTAATCATTTACATAAAATTTGTGTTTTTCCATTGTTTCTTTGTTCAATTCATACATGCTACTAGACTAATTTGGGCTCAATTTTCTTACATATACGCAATATATATGCCACTAAACTTTGGTGCACTCCAAACACAATTTTACATACAAACTGACTAAGATACTCATAACATAGCATATGTATGGTGAATGTTTTTAGTGGCACGTATACTAAGAAGTTTGAAGGGGGGGGGAGACTAGCTAGTGTTAGGAATATGAGCGGGTTGGCTAACGAGGCAATGTAAACTAACATATATGTTTCGTGGGGTAAACTAACCCACTTGACAATATCTTTTCAGTCACAATATATTTTCAAGCCCATGTACATCAACTAATCTATAAGTGCATGGATCCTCATTATTTATTCAAAATAGAGGATACATTAATTTGTTCTATTGAAACATTTAATAGTCCTTACCCATTACTCCCATTAGAAACATATGAGAAACTAGAATTGGATAACTAAGTCATCAATGGACTATGTAAAGTATTTAAAAGCGGTTGAACGAAATTTAACTTTGTGACAAATGTGAAAAAGTGTCACGTATACAAGGAGTGAAAACACAGTTTGTGTCTAGACTCCCATCCAACTTTATGTATAATAATAATAATAATAATAATAATAATAATAATTGTGGACGTATGGTCCGGACTGGATCCTACATGGGCCAGGCCCGGCAGACAGCGGCCCACTCTACGCCTAAACCCTAATTCCATGCCTTATAAATATAGGGCTGGGATTCCATTCACAATACAAGATAACAGGTTACCCTAAACCTAACTATTATATGCTCCGCGCATCAATACTAACTTGACCGTCGGAGGTGGATCCCGGGGCTACGGCCTCGGGTCCACTCCTAACGGGTTCTCTTTGTTGACAGGTCTATTTAGGGCTTGAGAAGACGACTAACGGCCCAAGGATAGTCGTTAAATCAGTCCGCTCCAGATTATGCATCAACAAGTTGGCGCCATCCGTGGGACCACGACTACGACAAGTTTCGTGTTCTCACATCATCGGAAAGCAACCATCAAGTTCAAAAGCCGGTATTCTCTCTTTATCTTCTGTTAGTACACGACAGAAAGTAAAAAACCAAAATTCATTATAGAATTTGGTCAACATATACGGCAACATAAATGTAACAAAGTTATATTGAATTTGAGACATGCGCACTATTTAACTTGTCTTTTTGTCACATTAGGCTGTGGGAGACAATCTCACAAAAACTATATTGACTTTATTTAACTTCTAATATTAAAAAGATATGTTATACGTAGCATATAAAATAACAAGAATTATAATCTTTGCTTATTTCGGATAGATCCCTCACGCATCGATTCGGATGTATATTTATTTAAGTCAATATTTTCTAATATTAAAAAGATATGTTATCAATCGGTAAGATATATCTTTTAAATTTAAAAAGATATTCCAATATTTTTTAAAGATTCAAAAGATTTTACATAAATCTTTTAACTTGGTAAACACGATTTTACCTATAGCCATGCGCTATGTCCGCACGATCGGACCTACTTTATCTTTTAACCGCGAATTAATTCGCGCACATTTTTTAGACGCGCACAACGCAGTCACGATAAATCTACCCGCGTTAGGCCGTGCGTTCGGACATCTTCGCAATGGACATTCGCCATGAGCGCACGAACAAAAACCACGATGCTAGTCAATCGCCATGAGCGCACGAGACAAAAGCCGTGGACATGTTATGTTCATCTGCGATCATCCACAAACGTTAGAGCCTATGCGGTCACGATACATCCATCTGCGTCTGTGCGTGCGATTGAAACTATTAGTTGCAGTCACGGTGTGTCCATCCGCGCCATTGTTTTTATTATAATAAAAAGAAAAAGATCAATAAATCGCCATGAGTGTACTACGTTCGCATATTAGCTACGCGCTACTTCTCTTATATAGTTTGTAAAACCTCACAATAGGTGTAATTTGCACTACTACTTCTTTGCATTAAGTGTTTTTAAGGATTTGAATATTTGCATTAAGTGTTTTTAAGGATTTGAATAACTAAGTTAAATGCTCCTACAAGAGTAGCACCATCCAACTTGGGGGGCTACCAGCGTATATACTACCACTGTTTCCGTACAAGTCACGCAGGTATATTTGGAAGCAGATCGTACGTAAGAGGTATTGCAAGCCCGGTACAAAGACGGATTTAAATATTCGCACCATCTTGCCGCAGGGGAGACGTCCTTTGTCGGTTGTAAAGACGAATGTAATGTTCGCACACAGCGCGCACAGCGCGCACCTTTGTTGCGCACATGGGCCAGACCCGGTAGACAGCGGCCCACTCTATGCCTAAACCCTAATTCCATGCCTTATAAATATAGGGCTGGGATTCCATTCACAATACAAGATAACAGGTTACCCTAAACCTAACTATTATATGCTCTGCGCATCAATACTAACTTGACCGTCGGAGGTGGATCCCGGGGCTACGGCCTCGGGTCCACTCCTAACGGGTTCTCTTTGTTGACAGATCTATTTAGGGCTTGAGAAGACGACTAACGGCCCAAGGAGAGTCGTTAAATCAGTCCGCGTCAGATTATGCATCAACAATAATAAAATTTTGGGTTAAGGCCTTCATAATAATAATAACAATAATAATCAAAGAGGGAAAAGTGTGCATCACTATTCTTCCTTGCTGATTTCCCCAGTCTCTCTGCTCCTAGTGCCCCCTTCAGCCGCTAGTTGTTGTTGTTGTTGTTGTTGTTGTTGCTGCCCGTAATTTTTTTAAATGCAGTTGTCACAACATCTTTGGCATCTTCTTTAGTGGCTTTCACCACTTCCTTTCTTCCTTCTTCTGCTACGTCCTTCAGGACATGAGTTCCAAAATTAACCAATTCGTTTCCAGCTGAGATGAGGAAGTCCTACATAAGAAAGTTAACTTATACATGAGGCCGGGATGCAAGAAAAGAAAATTTTCCAAAGACAATGTGTTTATGTTTGCTTATGTTTTTACAAGTGACATAGAATTAACAAGATATATAGTGAAGAAACTACACTAGAAGTACGTGGTGTTATCTAATTAGTTATAAGTTGAAGATTTTGATGGACAATAATAATAATAATGCAAGGTTTTAATTAGCCACCTTTTTACATAATTTAGTTATATACTAGTATCTTACAAAACGTACGTGTTGAAACTAAACTCAATACTCAAATCAAATGTTAGTTAACAAAAACTATATATATGTATGTATGCAAATAATGTTAATAATATGTGAATGAAATTATTTAGTAAAAACAAAGTACTGTAACAATTTAGATCGACCTAATTAAAAACAATGAAAAACAAAACAACTACACTAATTAACAAAGTATACTAACTGCGACTAGCTTAATGTAAAATAAAACAACTAGAGCTTTGAAATTATAAGAGTACTTACGCGATACCTGCCGGTAGGTTTTTTCATTTTAAGACGACATATAATTTCTTGTGCATCAATTTGATCAATGTTCATCTTTCTGCCGCAACAGTTGCATTTAGTTTGTGACATAGCTTGTGACATAACTGCTAGTTTCAAAAATCAATGATTGATGGAATTTGTTGAAGAGAGTATTTGTGTGTGTGCTAAAAAGAATATGGGTATGGGTATTTACAGAGAGAGGGAGGGGTGGTGACTGGGTTGGTTGGAGGGTATATGACATGCCCAATAAAAAAATATATTTTGTATAATAAAACAGAGTTTTTTGGCCTCCTTTTAATTAATTTTTCCTAAAGTACTAAAGCCTCACAGTTCGACACGTGTACAACCTATTTTTGGATGAGCTATTTTAAAATTTCCGCTTGAAGTAGAGTATATGGTATCTATGTTGTTTAGGGAAGGTCAATTAGCAATTAATAAGAATTCGTCACTTTTAAATATTAAATATAGTACTACTGATTGGCTCCAAATGGTCAACCTAAATTGACCAGGTGAGTGGTCAACAAGGTTAAACTTCCTAGAGTCAATCTCCGGGTAATATAGGGTTTCCCCGGGTCGTTATGTCCCGACGAGGTGTGGATGGTATAAAAACGGGCTTGTGATCGGGTGAATTTGGACAGGAAAAGGTATATAAGGGTTTGAATGATTACACTAAGGTATGAGGAATGAAAATAACTTAGATACACTATACAAACAATTACTGATGATCAAATATACTAAAAACGTAAGCTAAGTCTAAAAACGCGTTCGTTTGAATTAAAGTTACGTTAGCGTACGAAATAAAACGCGAGTTTTAGTGAAATAAAATACCTACGAATATGAAAATTACATTTCTATAATCCTAATGATAAAAGAAAATTTTTAGAAAAAGAAAAATAATTTTTACACTATTTAATTAATTACTATTAATTAATTACTAATTAATAATATTTAAATTACACTAATTATGAAATTAAGCTAGAAAAATGAAAATTTAATTCTAAAAATTCTAAAATAATATAAAAGTAATTTTAAAACTAAAAATATATTTTTCCTACTTTTTCTCTATTTAATATTAATTAACTACTATTTATTAATTACTTTAAAATAATTAAAATTAAGAAAAATAGAAAATGAATAGTGAAAATTATGAAAAATTTTCTAAAATTATTTTATGACATATAAAACCTAGGAAAAATATAAAAAAGTATTGTTGTTAAATAAAAATTAAAAAACCTAATTAATTATCTAATATTACTTAATTATTAATAAACTAATATTAAATTTAATAAATACTAAATGAAAGAATAAAAATCTGAAAAAATTCCTACAAATACTTTAATATACTAGGAATTTAATAAAAATATAAAAACATATAAGTGCTTGACAAAAATTTAAAAAGAAAAATTAAAAAAACTAAATTATATTAAATGGAAGCTATCACTAGAAATTAAATTTGTTTTTTTCTTGAATTTTCTTTTACAAAACCATTAAACTACTGAAATGTAACAACTTTTGTGAAGACAAAAAACTTTGAAACTCAAAAATAAGCTAATGGTGAGCTTAAGCTTATGGCAGCTTAAGGTTTAAGCTTGAAGGGACAATTAAGCTTGGAAAAGCTGAGCATTAAGCTGTACTAAGGATAAAATAAGCTAGAAATGATTGAGGCAAGGTAACTGAGCTAAGATAAGCAAGACATACCCTGAAAAGCTTAAAATAAGCTAATAAGCAATTCAAGAAATGTCATAAACCAACAGGTCTGATAGGCAGTTTGCAGGCCACAATTAAGCTTATCAAATAAGTTAATAAGGCCAAAACAAGCCCTGAACCAACAAGTAGAGCTTAAGGGCTTCTCAAAAAACTAACAAACTAAAGATGGGACTCACTATTGAGCTATTGATGAGCTTGTGAAAGAACTCAGTTAAGCTGAGTGACAGTTGGGTGAGGGTGGGTGTGATGCAAGAATAAGCTGTGAACAAGGGTTCCTAATCTCAAAATAAGCAATGAACCAAGAAGCTAAGCTGGTGAGCTTCTTAAAAAGCTTAAGAACACTAGGTGGGGTCCACCAGGGATCAAGCTAAGGCTACTAGAAAGTGAGCTTTTGAGATAGATAAACTGATGCAGGGGAGATACTTCCCCTGCAGGTCCAATTCAGCAATTAAATAAGCCAAAACAAAAATCATAAAAATAAACTAAGAGTGGGAATCAAGAGTTCAACTGGGAGACTAAAACATATAAAAGATTCAAACCCTAGATCCAAGCACAAAAATCACATTAATTCCTTGAAAAATTGAGATTTCTGCCTAAAGTGCCATGTTTGACTTTTGATCATGAACATCACAGTTGACTAATCTGAGTTTTAAATGGGCCTAGGTTACTAAATATGTTGTATTAACCTAACTTATGACTAAAATGAACTAGCTTAACAACTTGTTTATCTAAAATGAAGGTTAACTCACTTAAACTCCAAACAGTTATGCCATTAAGAAAGAGCAAAGCAACTTTTGACTTTTTTTTTGTAAAGGGCCTGGATTTTATGTTTTAACCATGCTAATATAACCTATTATGAACTATTACAACCAAACATTACCATTGAAACACAAGTTAAGTCAGTGATCACTACTGATCCAAACACCCTAGAAGCAGCAACTGTTTTTGAAAATCAAGCTAAGTGAGACCTTAACTAGCTGAAACCTAGGTGCACATGTAATAAGCTAACCATACTAAGCTCTAAAAACCTATGATCAATAACTAACAGTCTTACTTATAAGCAATAAGCATGTAACAGTCCTATGAAAAAGATTAAATTCAAATGGGAATTAAATGAACTCACCTCAAGGTAAAGGTGTAATTAACAATTTAGCTTAACAACAGACTACTTTAAACCAGGAAAATTACATGAAATCCCTCTTGAATCAGCTTATCTGCCATTGGAGCTTGGGTTGACTTTCTGTTGACCAATTGAGTTTTTGTGATAAAACAGTACTTATGGGACTATTAACCAACCAATAGCTATAAAGAGCTATCACAAGCTATTATTAACAGGAAACAAGTCTGTGGAGCTTATGAGAGCTTATTCTAACTTAAATGAAATTTCAAGCTTGAACATGAAGGTTAACTGTAAAGGCTAAACAAGAACAACTAACTTGATATTGATTTGAAAATGGTTACACAACTGAAAGAAAGGATTACAAAGCTTAATTTAAAACATTAATTTGAACTAGTTTCGACCTAAATTACATTAAAACTAATAATTAATCACTAACTAAGTAACTCCTTCTCAGCTCTTTTTTCCTTTCTTTTGTAGGGTTCCTTGGGGTCTTCTTGTCTTTTCCCATCACAAATTAGGGCCCTTGGATGATAGAATTTGATCCTGACCATTGGAAGCTTTTGCCGCCAAAACACAATCATGGCTTTGACCTCTGATAACTTGTGAGGAGGGCGTGATAGCTTGGTCTGGGGTGATTTGGAGTGGGGTGGCAGGGTATAGGTGTGATGATGAGAGGGGGGGGGAAAGTCACATGTGAGTGGTATTGGGGAAGGTGGTTTTGGCAGGGAGGGAAATGATGGTTTTGGGTGTTTGACCCTTTGACCATGGGTAATAAAAACGGGGGGGGGGGGGATGTTTTTATTTTGGGTGTGGGCTTGTGAGGATGGGCCAAGGGGTTTGTGGAGTGTGGGCTGTGGTTGTGTTGGATCAGGGTAGGTGATTGGATTAGTTATTTGGGTTTAGTTAGGTTTAGGTCACATTGGTTTGTAATTTAATCACAAGGACCAATTTTGTAAATGGCTTAAAGTTGAGGGTGGGCTGTGGTATTTTCCCCAAGTATTTACAAGGACCAAAATTGCCAAAATGAAATTTCCAGGGACTATTTTTGCCAAAATTGAAACCTTAGGGACCAAATATGTAATTTCTCCAAATCTTTTACCCAAGGGCCATAATCGTCAACTTTTGATTTTTCAATGACTTCTGTTGATTTTTCAATCCAAAAATATTTCCCAGGGACCAAATCTGACAATTTCTGAAAGTTCAGGGGCCTTTTATGTAAATTTTGGATTTTGAGGGTAAAAATTGCCAGTTTGTGAAAACTTTCATCCAGTGATTAATTTTGAACAATTTTGATTATCCAAGGATCAAAGTTGATTTTTTAAACCTTCAGGGACTAGTTTTGTCAATTTTTGAAACTTGAGGGACTGAAACTGCCAATTATGCAAACTTTGTTCGTTTTTCATTTGTTTTTGCTCATTTTGCATCTAAAACATATAAAACACGATTTTGAAATATTTTTAGTAATTTGATGCATTTCTGAGTGTTTTTGGATGTTTTAATAGTTCAGATACGATAAAAATGATGAGTATTTACACACTCATCAATCCCCCACACTAAACTATTGCTAGTCCCTAGCAATCTTTTGAGAAAAACTTGATGGATTTGAAAAACTCTTTACCAAAAGCCATCACTTCTGGAGTAGCCAGGTGTGAGAACTGTGGTACACCTGATAACCGTGTGATTTTGAGCAAACCACCAGCTGTCAACGGATTTGATTAGTCTTTACCAAAAGCCGTTTGCTTCTGGACTAGCCAACTCTTGATGGAATAGTCAACATCTTGGTGAGCTGATTACCAATTATGGATTTTCCACTGCCTTTACCACAAGCCATAATCTTGTGGGCTAGCCAACTCATTCGCTTTATGGGATATGGCGAGTTGATTTACCATACAATTTTGGGCAAATTGCAAGCCATCAACGGGTTTGAGATGTCTTTACCAAGAGCCATTTGCTCTTGGACTAGCCAATCCATTTGTCGGTTAGACAAGGCGGACTGATAACCACAAAAAATTTTGAACTTTAGTGAAAAAAATTTAAAATTTTTGCCAAAAACGGGGGTATAAGATAGTAAAATGTGATAAAATTCGCTAGAATAGCGAAATACCCCCCACACTTAGAATGAATATTGTCCTCAATATTCAAAGTCCCGGCTATTGTGCCGACTCTTTGAACGTAAAAGGGCAACATTACAAGCTAAGCGTGGAAAACACCATTTTGTTTTTCACTTTTGTAATCATAGCATGGGTGACTCCCCCACACTTAGGGTGAAAACCCTATAAGCATGCTACTGTTTTTGTTTACCGAGTCGCTAGCTTGACTCGACCCCGAATTCATTTGTCCTTGGGGAAGCATGATGTGGAAAAGACAATATGAATCGGACTTTCATTCAAGATGTTCGGACAAACATTTGAAGCACGTGAAAGTTCCACAACGATGAGATAAGTACCCGGCTTAAGATAGTATAAACTATAAGCGATGATGCCGGGGTCAAATATAATGTCTTCATTCCCGAAGGAGTGGAGAACAGGAGAAGTCACCCGGTAGGTGAAGAACAGGAAGAAGACCATGATGAAAATCTTTATAAGATTTTCTTCCTCGAGATCAGGCTCCGTAGCCTGAGTTTGGATTTCAAGGGTTAAGCTCGTAAATATCCCGGGAGGGTGGGTGGGAATTTGCAAATTCTCATGATTGAGTGCATCTCCCCCCGGGCTATCATACTCCGGAGGAGTCATGATATGAGTGAGTTCACCGGAGAACTCCTCAAAGGTGAATGAATCATATTCGGGGAGAGAAATTTGAGAATGAGAAGTGGTACTGCCACTAATCTTCTCTCCCATATGATCAAAAGTAAAGGCTTCAAACTCCGGAATAAGATCATCGGAGAAAATGTCGCTATCCTTAATGGGGATAGGAGATGAAATAGGTTTCTCTTTGAAAGCCTCGATTTTTGCAATGAGGAGACTGACATTAAATAATGTTGCACGAAGTGCTTCATCCTTGATTTCAGTATCAGTCTTATCATTCTCTTCTTCTAAGCTAACTAGCTTAGAAGGTAATCTTTCCACATGACTGATGTCTCCAGAAGATAAAGAATTTTCATCAACATGTGAAGTACTAAGCTCGATGTTGGGATTTGAAAGATTTTCAGTTTCTCCCATATCGGCTTCAAAATCAAGGAGACCATCATCACTTCCCAATGGAAGTGGATTGATGTGAGTAAGTTCATCTGTGAACTCCTCAATAAGAGGGTCAACATCAGAATGAGGCAATGGTGCCTCCTCATACTCAACTTCTCCATAAGATGTGTAATCATCATTAAAATCGGAGAAAGTCTCAAAATGATCTTTTGGATTTTCAGGGTGATAAGGTAAATCACACACATGATCAAAAGTCCCCTGTGACTCTTCTGGGATTGGGACAAGGTTCTCAACACTAGACTTTATGAATTCGTCTGATTCCTTTGCAGGAACAGTGTCAAGATGCTCATCCCCCATATTTGGAGAGTGAGTGTGAACTTCGGGTGTGATATCAATAGACTGAGGGAGTTTAGAAGTACTAGCAGTTATGGAATTTTCAATTTCCATTTGATCAACGGCTAGTGACTTTGTCACATTATTTTCTCCCTGATTCTCCATGGAAGGAATCACAATAGATGAATCTGATGAATGTTTTTGAATAATAACAATGTTATCTTCATCATCATCACTGTCATCATCATCATCACTGTCATCATCGTCATCATATAGAGCAGTAAAGCGAAGATTGGCACGTATTTTAGCCGCTCTTTGCTCAGCAAGTAATTCTTCCATGCTCATTTCGTTTCTAGCATCTCGTTCTTTAGCAAGTAATTTTGCCATTGATTTCTCACGAGAATCTTGAAACGATGTAGTGGCAAACTCCTCCTTAAGTTTTTGCAAAATTTCACGAGCCTCTAGTAAAAGGTCTTGTTCGGTATCATGAGGAGTTGCTTGGATCATTTGGTACTGTGGAGGTTGGTCTTGAATTGAATAGTCATAATTGTTACAAGGAAATAGATTCCTTGTTTGACAATCCGAGCTAAAGTGAGGACCTCCACAGTATTCACAACAGTAAAACTGATGTGGCTGTGAGTCATATGCGCTTGAGTCATAATTGTTATCGGGAAACTGCTCATAGACAAGCGTGTTGCCCGATTGACAATCAGAACTGTAGTGTGGACCACCACAGTACTCACAACAGTTTGGTTTGGTGAATTGTATGGATATTGGTCGTAACCAAAATTTTGATTATTTTAACAATCAAAACCTTGGTGAGGACCTCCACAATATTCACACGAAAATTTTGGTGTATTATGATACGAAGCATCATTGTGATTTGGATAATATGATTCTTGCTCGTATGAATGTAATGGGTAATTGGAAAAATTTGAAGAGTCGTTGAATGAGTTCTGATTAGGATCATAAGAAAATGAATTCCTCGAACCACAAAACAAACAACTCCCGTCTCGAATATCATTACCACATTGTACACATGTACACCAACGACATGGTAAACCAAAAAGTGGTCACCACAACCAACACAAGGAATAAAATCTGGAGGTGGGACAAGTGGTGTGCTCTTAGAGCTAGCAATTTCCACCACTTCCGTTATGGTCTCGGGTTTTGGTTCTTAATAAATGTGAAGATTGGGTAAGTCGTTCTTTTCAGTCACTGCCCTAAGCTCTGTACGTTTGCTTGACAAACTTTTAACCGTAAACCGTGAAAGGTTAGGATCAATTCTTGACGATTTAGGAGCAATTGTGAGCTTAGGTTTTTGGATAACCGTAGGTTGGATGTATTTAGCACTTTCATGGTTAGAGGAAAGTACAGGGCCCTTTGTCACCTTGGTTTCATGATCTCTTTCCCTCACCGGAGAGGGAATAGGGATCGATGGTCCATCATAATCAACACGACATCTCGATATCTTTGACAAGGTGATTGAGCCTAAACCGTCTTATTATTATTGACCAAGGTCAATAAGTCAAAGATAGCCTAGAATCAATGCTCCGGTGATAGTGTAGTGTTTCCCCGGATCGTTATGTCCCGACGAGATTGAAATGGTGCTTTTGGAATCGTTTATGAGAAAGTGGCACTGAGGACAGTAGCCAGATGATGTAGGAATGATATTGCTACTGTTATTTTGGTGTTGACAAACAGATATAATATTCACAATAATCAGATAGCAGATATATGCACAAATTGACAATTAAGATCACGTATCGGACTGGAAAAGTGGGTTTTTGGTAATTATGAAACTACAGGGGGTGTTTTTGACACTTTTCAAAACTTGAAATTAAAAATGAAAAAGAAATGATAAAAGTGATTAAAATAATATTAAACTATTATTTAATTAATTAAACTATTTAAAATCTAAATTAAAATCTAATTTAAATAACTAAAAATGACAAATGATTTAAATTATACTAAAAATTTATAAAAATATTTTTTTAAACCTAAATTAGAACTTGAAGAAAGTATAAAAAATTAAAAATAATATTTTTGTCTTTTTGTGGTTTTGTAATTAATTAAAAACTATTTAACTTAATTAAACTAATTAAACTACTTTTAATTTATATTAATACTAAATTAACTTAGAAAATTAAGATAAAATTTATAAAATTACTTAACCATCACAGGAATCCTACAAAATTATAAAAACTCTAAAAATTATGTTTTAAGATTAAATAACTAATTATTTATCTATTAATTAACTTAAGTCTATTTTAAACAAATTAAATAAGGAAAATAGAAAATGAACAGTAGAATTTCAAAATTTATTTTCTAAAAACTTATTATACTATATTAGAACTAGAAAAATTATAAAAACTAGATTCAACCTTATAAAAACTAATTAAGCTATTTAATACTAGATATTAATTAATAATAAAGAAACTTAAAATTAAATCTAATAAATACTAAATTACAAAATAAAAATCTGAAAAATTTATTATAATTATTTTAACCTAAGATGAAATTATTAAAAATATAAAAACACAACTTACTTAATAAAAATCTAAAAATGGAAATTAAAATTAAATCTAATTAAATAGAAACTATCACTTAATTTTATATTTGTTTTTCTTGATTTTTCTTTTACAAACTAACTTTATACTTAAAATAACAGACTTTTTGTGAAAACACTTTGAAATTAAGCTTATAAATAAGCTGTAAACACCCCCTTGGTTAAGCAGTTGACTTTGGTTGACTGTTTGGTCAAATTGGGTCAAATGGCCTTGGGTGGGGTCCACAATGGTTAAAACAGATACAAACAAGTTTAATAAACCTATTTAAGCTAGAAACAACCAACAAAAAGCACAAATAAGCTGTTAAAGGAGAAATAAGCACTAGTGTTGACCTAAGTTTTACTCAGTCATGGGACAGATTTGGAAGCAAATTCCAGGTGGGGTCCACTAAGATCTAGGTCAAACTAATGGTCAATGGTGAAAGCCTACCAGGAGGGGGGTTGGGGGAACCTAAAAGCTAGGTGTGGGGACCACTGAGATGGTCACAAAACACCACCCAAGTGGTGTTGTGACTGAGGTCTGGTATGAGCAGGGCAATACCCTTGCCCTGCAGTTGTCTTTGAGGGTGAATGGGGTCCACAACAAAAATCCTAAAAATAAGAAAATAGTGGGATCTTAAACTAGAGCTGGTAGAGTGTTAAACCTAAAAAAAATCAAAGCCTAGATCTAAATCCTAAATTCTAAACAATTCTTGTGATTTTGGAAAAAATCTGAGTAGTGTATTTTGACTTTTAAAGAAACTTTGAACTAGTTGACTTTTATGGATTTCTAATCACTACTACTGATTGATAATGTTATTTTAAGCTAAACTAAGACTAAATTAAGCTAGAACTAATCAATATAAGCTAAGGTGAGGGGTTTGAGACTCCACTGTCCACACAGTGGACAGTTAAATGGAATTTGTGGTGAGTTTTGACCTTTGGGTATATTTGGCCTGAGTTTTAAGACTAAAATGACCTAACTAAACCTAGTGTGACTTGACTGAACCAAAAACAACAACTACAACACTATTGAGGTCAGTGGATTACACTAATCCAAACACCCCCTAAACAGACTTATAAAATGAATTAACAAACAAAAGCTTTAATTAAGCCTAGCTTACTGAATCATAGGAACATATATCACAATATTAGATCTAATTAACACAAATTATCAACAACAATAACAAAAGAACACAGAAAATCAAGATTATACTAGATGACTGTTTTTATGAAAACTTAACAACTTTCAAAGTTAACAAACAAGCTACTAATATTAACCTATAACAACATTTAACAACACAAAATAAGGAAGAAATAACAAAGATTAAACAGAGATACTTAAGCAAACAGTTAAATGAAAGATTTAAAGAAGGTAGCTTACAACTTTGCAATCCAGCCAAATGACCAAGAACAAGGACAGATATCACACCTATGAGCTCTCCACAGAGCTTCTAACCCAAAGGCTTTCCAAATTTCCTTTGCTCCAAGCTTTGATCATCAAGAACACAGGTTGACTTTCTTTGACTTTTTTATATTTTGAATTTTTTAATTTCTAACTGATTTAAGTTTTTACTAATAGCTTAAATAAGCTATAAGGGAGCTTATATGTTCCTAAGAGTCCAGTACATTACAAAATAACAATAATTAAGCTTAATAATAATATAAGATTTGAAATAAAAATGCATAAGATGATATAATTAAGGAAGCTTGAAATTAATACTTGAAATTAAGTTACAATACAATAAAGAGAAGGTTACCACTGCTTAAGAGCTTGGGTGTACCCTAGAAATTGAAATTGCAATTAAACGACATAACTAAACACTAAAATTAACTACTACTCTTCTCTTGCATCCATCTTCTATTTATAGCAAGGAATTAGGGTTCCTTGAGACACTCTGAGCATATCCCATCACAAGTTGAGGTCTGAAACCCTCTAATTGGGTGCCACGTAATTTGGCGGGAAAATCTGCTTTTGCATTTTTGGTCTGATACACGCAAAGGGGGGGGTAGCATTAATTGTGGGGGGTCATGGGTAGGTATAGGGAGGTGGGAGCATTTATTGTGGGGGGTAGTAGCTTGTGATTGGAGGAGAGGGGAGGTCGACTGCAAGTGGTGGTGGTGTGTGTGTGTGAGTCTGAGAGGGAAGGGAAGGGGTAGTAAGAGTTTGACCGGGTTTGACCTGGGGGTGTGGACTGGGTTTAGTTTTAGGTTGGGCTTGGAGTGGGCTTGTAGCTGGGTTTAGTTTGGAGTGAAAAGGGTGGGCTGTTTTTGGTTTAGTTTATTTTTGGTCCGGTTTGGTTTTTAGCTATTAAATCACAAGGACCAAAAATGTAATAAGTGCAAACTTGAGGGTCTGATTTTGTGATTTAACCAAAGTTATTACAAGGACCATACTTGCCATTTATGAACAACCCAAGGACCAAAAAAATGTAATATTTCCATATTAAATGCCCAGGGACCTTTTCTGCCAATTTCTCAAACTCCAGGGACCAAACTGTAATTTTCTGATAATTGAAGGGCCAATCCTGTAAATATCAAACAGTTAACACAAAGGACCAGTTATGTCATTTTAGAATAGTATAAGGTTTATTTTGAATATTTTCTTATTTTTAAACCTTAGGGACTAATTTTGACACTTTTCCAAAGTTGAGGGACCATAGTTGTAATTTTATGATTTTTAACTTCAAAGGACTTTTCCTAACAACTTATGAATCCCAAGGACCTTTTATGAAATTTTTACAAGTTTTGAGTGACCAGGGACTAGTTTTGCCAATTTATGAAACTTGAGGGACTGAAACTGCCAATTATGCAAACTTTGTACGTTTTTCATTTGTTTTTGCATATTTTGTATTTGAAACATATAAAACACACCTCTAAGATATTTTAAGCATTTTGATACATATTCGGGTGTTTTTGTATGTTTTGGCAGCTCAGATTGGTATAAAATGATGAGTATTTACACACTCATCAATCCCCCACACTAAACTATTGCTAGTCCCTAGCAATATTTTATGAAGAACTTAATGGATTTGAAACTCTTTACCAAAAGCCATCACTTCTGGAGTAGCCAGGTGTAAGAACTGTGGCACACCTGATAACCGTGTGATTTTGAGCAAACCACCAGCTGTCAACGGATTTGATTAGTCTTTACCAAAAGCCGTTTGCTTCTGGACTAGCCAGCATCTTGATGGACTAAGTCAACATCTTGGTGAGCTGAATACCAATTATGGATTTTCCACGGCCTTTACCACAAGCCATAATCTTGTGGGCTAGCCAGCTCATTTGCTTATGAGGATGCGGGGGAGCTGAGGAACCATGCAAGTTTTTGGCAAACTGCCAGCCATCAACGGATTTGATTTGTCTTTACCAAGAGCCGTTTGCTCCTGGACTAGCCAATCCCTTTGTCATTTAGACTTTGGCGGATTGATAACCACAAAAATTTTGGAATAAAGTGAAAAATTTTGAAAAATTTTGGCCTAAAATGGGGGTACTTGAAAAGTTTTATGATAAAATTCGTAAGAATTTCCCCCCCCCCACACTAGAACTGAATATTGTCCTCAATATTCAAAGTCCCGGCTATTATGCCGAATCTCTGAATGGAAAAGCAAATATTCGATTCTAACTGTGGAAATTTCTATTTTTCACTTTATTTTATCTGTACATACAATTTTTTTTTTTTTTTTTTTTTTTTTTTTTTTTTTTTTTTTTTTTGCTCACTACCTCCCAGGCTTGTGTTAGGTTTACCACGCAAGCTAATCACTTGTGAATGATTAACTGTAATAAATTTGCCCTAACAGCCCGGGAGTTGAATGATAAAGTTTATAATATACATACATCTTCCAGGTTTGTGTCAGGTTTACCACGCAAGCTAATCACTTGTGAATGATTAACTGTAATAAATTCTCCCTGACAGCCTGGAAGATGAATAATAATATACATACACATCCCAGGCTTGTGTCAAGTTTACCACGCTAGTTAATCACTTGTGAATGATTAACTGTAATAAATTTGTCTTGACAGCCCGGGACTTGAATGACATAATATACATACGAAACATGTTTATTGAATTTTGAAAATATTTACTTTTGAAACGGTGGGGGATGGCCACTCCCCCACACTAGGGTGGTAGAAAGTAGAAAGAAGTCAGAAATACGGGTGAAAACCCATATGTGTTGCTAATTTTTGTTCACCGAGTCACTAGCTTGACTCGATCCCCGAATTCATTGGTCCATGGGGAAAGTTTGGAGATCCGGGACAACCATGAGTGGTGTGTCCTCTCCAAAATAATGTTTCAATCTGTGACCATTCACTTTGAAGTTGGGACCTTCGGGTTGAGATAACTCAACAGTCCCGTATGGGTAAACTTTAGCAATGGTGAATGGTCCAGTCCATCGGGTTTTTAATTTCCCCGAGAAGATCTTTAATCTTGAATTGAAAAGAAGGACTCTGTCACCGACGTTGAAAACTCGGTTCTTAATCTTAGAGTCGTGAATCTTCTTTGTCTTTTCTTTGTAGATCAAAGAGTTCTCGTAGGCCTGATCACGAAGTTCGTTTAATTCATTGATTTGAACCTTACGGTGATCACCCGCTTTATGAAGGTCGTAGTTAGCATGTTTCAAGGCCCAGTAGGCTTTGTGCTCGAGCTCGATCGGTAAATGACACGCCTTCCCGTATACAAGCTTGTATGGAGTACACCCGATGGGTGTTTTGTAAGCTGTACGGAAGGCCCAGAGTGCATCATCTAGTTTATCCGACCAGGAAGCACGGTTTTCACCTACTGTCCTCTCAAGAATCCGTTTAATACCACGGTTGGAAACTTCCACCTGCCCACTTGTTTGGGGGTGATATGCGGTGGAAAGACGATGAGTAACACCGTATTTCAGCATGACTTTTGCAAATTGATCATTGCAAAAGTGAGTACCGCGATCACTAATGATGGCACGTGGGGTTCCAAAACGAGCAAAGAGGGATTTCAAGAATTTCACAACTACTCGGGCATCGTTAGTGGGTAAGGCCTTAGCCTCAACCCATTTTGACAAGTAGTCAACAGCCACGAGTATGTATTTGTTTCCACGAGAAGATGGGAATGGCCCCATAAAGTCAATGCCCCAGACGTCAAAGATTTCACAAACTTGAATAGCATTTTGTGGCATTTCGTTCTTTTGTGAAATATTCCCGTGACGCTGACAAGCATCACAGGCTTTGACTAATTCGTGGGCATCCTTGTAGATTGTGGGCCAATAGAAACCGGAATCAAACACCTTTTTGGCGGTGTAGTTAGGACTATGGTGGCCCCCGGTGGGTCCAGCATGGCAAGCCTTGAGAATATCAGTGGCTTCCTGTCCGTATACACATCGCCTGATGACTTGATCGGCACAGATTTTGAAGAGGAAGGGGTCGTCCCAGAAGTAATGTTTAACGTCTTTGAAGAATTTTTTCTTTTGTTGGGACGTTAACCCCTTCACTATGAAGTTACCCGCATGGTAATTTGCAAAGTCGGCAAACCATGGGGTAGTAGAGTCACCACGAAAAGCAACCGCATTGAGTGTCTCGAGAGGAAATGTTTCATTTATTTCCTTTTTCTCGGACACATCTTGATGAGGGTTCTCTAATCGTGAGAGATGATCAGCAGCAAGGTTCTCGGCTCCTTTTTTATCACGGATAATGATATCAAATTCCTGAAGGAGGAGAACCCAACGAAGAAGCCTCGGCTTTGCATCTTGTTTTGCAAATAGGTATTTCAAAGCCGAGTGATCTGTATACACTACGCATTTAGTCAAGATTAGGTATGACCGGAATTTCTCGAAGGCATACACCACAGCTAGGAGTTCTTTTTCAGTGGTGGTGTAATGACCTTGAGCCTCAGTCATAGTTTTGCTTGCGTAGTGTATGGGCTGAAAGTATTTTGCTTTGCGTTGCCCCAAGACCGCACCTATGGCAAAATCACTAGCATCGCACATAAGCTCAAAAGGTTGGTCCCAATCGGGGGCAACAAGAATCGGTGCCTCGGTAAGCTTTTTCTTTAATGTTTCAAAAGCTTCGATGCACTCAGGAGAGAAGATGAAAGGAGCATCCTTCTCGAGGAGATGGGTCATAGGCCGGGCAATCTTAGAAAAATCTTGGATAAACCTACGGTAGAAGCCGGCATGACCCAAAAAGCTCCGAACACCTTTTACGGTGGTGGGATGAGGTAATTTGGCAATGACATCAATTTTAGCTCTGTCAACCTCGATCCCGTTTTTTGAAATCTTATGGCCGAGGACAATGCCCTCCTTGACCATAAAGTGGCTCTTCTCCTAGTTGAGACTTAGATTCGTTTCTTTGCAACGTTTAAGCATTTGTTCCAAGTGGGAGAGGCAAGTCTGAAATGAATCCCCGATGACTGAAAAGTCATCCATGAATACCTCCATAGTTTTCCCGATCATGTCGGAAAAAATAGACATCATGCACCTCTGGAACGTGCCTGGTGCATTACATAAGCCGAAAGGCATACGTCTGTAAGCAAAAGTTCCGTAGGGGCATGTGAAGGTAGTCTTCTCTTGATCCTGGGGATCAATGGGGATTTGGAAGTAACCCGAGAAGCCATCGAGGAAGCAGTAGTATTCATTCCCCGCAAGTCTTTCGAGCATTTGGTCCATAAAAGGGAGAGGGAAATGGTCTTTACGGGTGGCTTCATTCAACTTTCGATAGTCAATACAAACCCGCCAACCCGTGACCAAACGAGTTGGAATCAACTCGTTATCCTCGTTGGTGACAACGGTGATGCCTCCCTTTTTGGGAACACAATGAATTGGGCTAACCCAAGGACTGTCAGATATAGGGTAAATCAATCCCGCATCAAGAAGCTTAAGAACTTCTTGTTTGATAACTTCGTGGATTTTGGGATTTACCCTTCTCTGATGTTGCACAGTTGGTTTAAAGTCATCCTCCATTAAGATTTTATGAGTACAAAAGTTCGGGCTTATGCCCTTAATGTCGGAGAGTTTTCAAGCAATTGCTTGCTTGTTTGACTTAAGAACCTTTAGGAGTGCAGCCTTTTCCTCATCTTTTAAGTCTTTGGCAATAATGACGGGTAATTTATTATCACCCTCCAGAAATGCATATTCTAGATGAGGAGGCAAGTCCTTGAGCTCAACCTCGGGGAAGTCTTCATTTATTTCAACATTTTTGACTTCCGCTTTATGAAGTATTTGTGGAGACGGAGAGGGTGAAGGATCGTCATTTAACAATCTTTCAAGGAGAAGAATGTCCCCCTCCGGGTCAAGATAGTTTTCATCAACTCCATCGGGAATTGAGCTATCTTGAGCAAGAAAAGCCTCGAGCTCTTCCAAAAGGAAGTCACCTCCCTCAAACGGAGTGAGGGAAGGGGAAGAGTCGGAAATGATAGGGTCAGTAGAAAGACTGCCACTGGATGAGAAACCAAGGACCTCTTGAGAACACTCCTCAGACGCAACATCAATGATATCAATACGGTTAACCGTTTCAGCGTCATAATTGGAGGAGTATCTCGAGGTCTGATCAAGATTGAATGTGATGGCTTCGCCACCAACACGTAGAGTGATTTCTTCTTCGAATACATCGATCAAAGCACGACCCGTTCTTAAGAATCCTCTCCCGAGAATGAGAGGGACTCGTGGGTCAGCATCGAAATCAACAATCACGAAATCTGCCGGAAAGTGGAACTTTCCTACTTTCACAAAGATATCTTCGGCAATGCCGAGAGGACGGGATATGGTACGGTCTGCAAGCTCGAGTGTCATGCAGGTCGGAGTGAGAGTAGGAAGTGAGAGTCTTTTCCAGACTGTATAAGGCATCAGGTTAATGCTTGCGCCAAGATCGGCCAAGGCAAAGCATTCAACCATCCCAGGGAAAATACATGGAATGAGAAATCTCCCGGGATCTCCAAGCTTTTCGGGAAGCTTTTTCAAGAGCACTGCTGAACAATGCTCGTTAAGAGGAGTTTTTGCCATCTCACAAAGTTTTTCTTTGTTGCTTATCAGATTTTTGATTGTTGAAGCAAACTTAGGCATGAGAAGAAGAGCGTCCGCAAAGCTAATATCAAAGTGTAATTCTTGGAAAATTTGATAGAATTTTTCCATCTGATGGTTAGCTTTTTCGCGGTTCTTTTGTTCAGTCACTCGTGAAGGATATGGAATTGACGGCTTAGGGTTGTTCTTTGAGATTTCATCAGGACACACAGGAGGATCAAATACAACTTTCGGCTTACGAGCCGGGACCGGGACAACTTGAGGTTGGACGTTGTTGGTATCTCCGTTATTAGTAGGAAATACTTTGTCCGTAGTGACCTCAGGTTCACGTTCCGCTACCTTAGGAGGAGAAGAAGAGGTAGAGGGAATCGAGGGTCCATTGTATGATACCCCACTTCGGGTAGTGATCGCCTTGACATCGCCCCTCGGGTTAGCGATCGTGTTGCTCGGTAGTGTACCAGAGCCCGAGGGTCGATCATTTAAAGACTTCTGAAGATCAGAGATAGTCTTGATCAATAGCCGATTTGTTTCCTCTTGTGCTTTCATCAATTGTTTAATTTCAGCATCTGAGGAAGACGGGGGTGGAACAACGTTTTGATTTTGAACAGGGGGATTTTGAACACGGTTGTTTTGAAAATTCCCTTGGTTTTGATTGTTGTTACCCTGAAAAGTGTTTCTCTGATTGAAATTACCCTGATTGTAATTCCCTTGATTTTGGTTTCTTTGAAAATTTCCTTGAAAACCTTGGTTTTGATTGCCATTTTGAAAATTGTTTTGATTAAACTGGCCTTGATTTTGGTTCGGGTTTTGGAAATTTGAGTTTTGACCTTGGTTAAAATTCTGATTCGTGTTACGGTTTTGAGTTTGGTTAAAACCTGGAGGTCCGAGAAAATTGTTGGAACGATAGCTTAAGAGATTACGGTCCCCTTGCGGTTGGTAAGAATTACCTCCCGTGTTGTAGGAACCGTTAGCAGCATAAACGTTCTCTTGAGGAAATTCAGCAGTAGCTGGACACTCGGAATACAGATGTGGGCCCCCACAAGTTTCACAACTTCGGGCCACGGCTTTCACTTGTTGATTTTGAGCCTGATGTTGTATCGTTTGGTTCATTCTCAACACAGCCGTAGAAATATCATCCATCTTTTTGGTAAGAGCGATTATTTCAGGAGATGATGATGATGAGGGAGTAACGGAATGACATGACGCTTCCCTCTCCGCAGAGGAATCCCAAAAGTTATGATGGGCAGTCATGTTCTCGATTAAGTCATAGCACTCCTCGGGACGCCTTTTCATAAAGGTCCCACCAGCAGCAGCATTGAGGATGTCTCGGTGCCTCAATGTTAGACCATTATAGAAGGTATCTATTATGGTGACTTGTAACATATTGTGGTTAGGGCACCGATCAATGGCTAGCTTATAACGCTCCCAAGCCTCAAAAAGAGACTCATCGGGAAGTTGCCGGAAGTTGCTGATATCATTACGTAACTTGGTAACCATGGATGGTGGAAAATATTTTGCTAGAAACTTGGTTACCATTTCATCAAAGGTTCGAATAGAATTCTTTGGAAGTCGGTCAAACCATGCAGTGGCATGATGAGCGAGAGAATAGGGGAAGAGGTACAGCCGAAGGGCATCATCGGTGACACCATGCTGTTTCATGCTTTGGGTGACCGTGAGATATTTGTCAAGATGCTTATTGGCATCGTCACCCGGTAATCCGTGAAATTGACACGAATTCTGGACTTGTTGGATCATGTGGTGCTTGAGGCCAAAGTCTGCGGCCCCAATAGTGAGTGGTGCAATAGGCCCACCCCGCCCTTGCATGGTAGGCTGGCACAGCTCCTCCATCGTTCGGAGATCGGGAGCTGGCTCATCAGGGGGTGGTAATAGTGGTGGTGGTGGCCCAGCGGCCATTTCGGTTTTTGTTTTAGAACGTAGCTCGGGTACGTCTTTCTGTTTTTTATTCTTTGCTTGAGACCGAGTGCGCATGCACTAAAAACAATTTTTCAACACAAGTTCGAGGCAAAACTACAGTGAACTTAAACCAATAATCACAAGTGAGCAGCTTCTTTGAAAAAGGTACACTACTCACAGGGATACAAAGGCAAGTTTTAATCTTAAGTTTGGGAACTTATTATGGGTTTATTAATTGATTTTTGAAAAACTGCTTTAGGCTTATGGGTGTGTGTGTGCAGAAAACTTGGGAAATATTTTTGGAACTGATTCGTTAACCGAAATCGTCCCTTTAAGATTACTCGCAGGCTGGCGGGAGGAAGTAAATAGGTTTCCTCTTCAGTTCGCAATTTAATGTCAGAACTTACCTTAAACCAACTGTTTCAGGTTGTAATCTTAAAGAACACGAAGTAATTCAACTTCACAGTTTGTTTTTGATTGTTTTTAATTTTTTTGGTGTTTTTCAACACTTCAGAAGAAGTGTTAATGAACGTTTTTGATATGATTTTTGTTTTTACAAAACTTTTTACAAGGAGGGTTTTGAAAACCACTAAACTTAAAACGATTTTAAAACACGCAACAACCTCCCCGGCAGCGGCGCCAAATTTTGATTGAGCCTAAACCGTCTTATTATTATTGACCAAGGTCAATAAGTCAAAGATAGCCTAGAATCAATGCTCCGGTGATAGTGTAGTGTTTCCCCGGGTCGTTATGTCCCGACGAGATTGAAATGGTGCTTTTGGAATCGTTTATGAGAAAGTGGCACTGAGGACAGTAGCCAGATGATGTAGGAATGATATTGCTACTGTTATTTTGGTGTTGACAAACAGATATAATATTCACAATAATCAGATAGCAGATATATGCACAAATTGACAATTAAGATCACGTATCGGACTGGAAAAGTGGGTTTTTGGTAATTATGAAACTACAGGGGGTGTTTTTGACACTTTTCAAAACTTGAAATTAAAAATGAAAAAGAAATGATAAAAGTGATTAAAATAATATTAAACTATTATTTAATTAATTAAACTATTTAAAATCTAAATTAAAATCTAATTTAAATAACTAAAAATGACAAATGATTTAAATTATACTAAAAATTTATAAAAATATTTTTTTAAACCTAAATTAGAACTTGAAGAAAGTATAAAAAATTAAAAATAATATTTTTGTCTTTTTGTGGTTTTGTAATTAATTAAAAACTATTTAACTTAATTAAACTAATTAAACTACTTTTAATTTATATTAATACTAAATTAACTTAGAAAATTAAGATAAAATTTATAAAATTACTTAACCATCACAGGAATCCTACAAAATTATAAAAACTCTAAAAATTATGTTTTAAGATTAAATAACTAATTATTTATCTATTAATTAACTTAAGTCTATTTTAAACAAATTAAATAAGGAAAATAGAAAATGAACAGTAGAATTTCAAAATTTATTTTCTAAAAACTTATTATACTATATTAGAACTAGAAAAATTATAAAAACTAGATTCAACCTTATAAAAACTAATTAAGCTATTTAATACTAGATATTAATTAATAATAAAGAAACTTAAAATTAAATCTAATAAATACTAAATTACAAAATAAAAATCTGAAAAATTTATTATAATTATTTTAACCTAAGATGAAATTATTAAAAATATAAAAACACAACTTACTTAATAAAAATCTAAAAATGGAAATTAAAATTAAATCTAATTAAATAGAAACTATCACTTAATTTTATATTTGTTTTTCTTGATTTTTCTTTTACAAACTAACTTTATACTTAAAATAACAGACTTTTTGTGAAAACACTTTGAAATTAAGCTTATAAATAAGCTGTAAACACCCCCTTGGTTAAGCAGTTGACTTTGGTTGACTGTTTGGTCAAATTGGGTCAAATGGCCTTGGGTGGGGTCCACAATGGTTAAAACAGATACAAACAAGTTTAATAAACCTATTTAAGCTAGAAACAACCAACAAAAAGCACAAATAAGCTGTTAAAGGAGAAATAAGCACTAGTGTTGACCTAAGTTTTACTCAGTCATGGGACAGATTTGGAAGCAAATTCCAGGTGGGGTCCACTAAGATCTAGGTCAAACTAATGGTCAATGGTGAAAGCCTACCAGGAGGGGGGTTGGGGGAACCTAAAAGCTAGGTGTGGGGACCACTGAGATGGTCACAAAACACCACCCAAGTGGTGTTGTGACTGAGGTCTGGTATGAGCAGGGCAATACCCTTGCCCTGCAGTTGTCTTTGAGGGTGAATGGGGTCCACAACAAAAATCCTAAAAATAAGAAAATAGTGGGATCTTAAACTAGAGCTGGTAGAGTGTTAAACCTAAAAAAAATCAAAGCCTAGATCTAAATCCTAAATTCTAAACAATTCTTGTGATTTTGGAAAAAATCTGAGTAGTGTATTTTGACTTTTAAAGAAACTTTGAACTAGTTGACTTTTATGGATTTCTAATCACTACTACTGATTGATAAT
>JARVZY010010066.1:0-27791 GCA_030686995.1 Artemisia argyi | reverse complement strand
TTTTTATTTTTTTTTTTTTGTTGATTATTTTTTTTGTTTTTTTTTTTTTATTTTTTTATTTTTTTTTTTTTTTTTTGATTATTTTTGATATTTTTGATCTTTTTTTTATTTTTTTTTTTATTTTGGATTTTTTTTTTTTTTTTTTTTTATTTTTTTTTTTTATTTTTTTTTTTTTTTTTTATTTTTATTTTTTCTTTTTTTTTTTTTCTTTATTATCTTTTTTTTTTTTTTTTTTTTTTTTTTTTTTTTTTTTTTGATTTTTTTTTCTTTTTTTTTATTTTCTTTTTTTTTATGTTTTTTTCTTTTTTTTATATTTTTTATTTATTTTTTATTTTTTTTTTTTTTATTTTTTTTTTTTTTTTTTTTTTATTTTTCTAGCATTTTGATGTTTAAATTGGCATGTATGAAATTACCCCAATAAATGTAGATATCATAGATTGTGAGATTGTGTTAGCAAATAATTTTTGTAGGTGCAACTTGACATTGATTGAATATTATTTGAGTAGTGAATGGATAAAGAATAAAGGAATTTGAAGAAGACAAGCAAAGATAGTTGCCCAGGAGATGCTGACTTCATGTTGGGTACAACCTTCCAAGTGGTGGGTATTTGATTTTCGAGCATAACGTGACCAACTTTTTATATTAATAACTTTACAACTGGTTTTGAATATATTCGATGTATTTCAAAAAAATTATTTACGGATGCTTATATTTTTAGTTATTTTGTTGCATACTCAGGACTAATTTTCACTATCTAAATCATTTGATTTAATGGACAAGATTAAACATTTAAAAGCATTTACTTTCACCCCTTGCAACCTATTCTTTCTAGATAAAACCCACTTTCACTCATCTTTTTTAAAAGTTACATATCTCAAAAACCGTAACCTAAAAAAATTAAACCATCATAACGAGAATTTAATGTATATCACAAGTGATATATCAAACAAGTTTGAATATCAAATTTTTTTCTTCTATTTTCAACAACTTCTATGAATTAATCATATTGATTTAGAGGTTCAAATATTACGTGTCATATATGGTTGGTAAGCTTAGAATGTGTATTTTCCAATGCAAAAAATGGTGAATCTTTTGGAGTTCTATACTAATACTTATACTCATTTTACGATAACATATTGAGCGTTCGAACTTATAAATTAGTGTTATGTCACATGTGATACGTCAAGCAAGTTTGACTTTCAAAGAAAAAAATCTTCTATTTCCTCCAACTTCTTCTATGAATAAACTATATTGATTTAGATGTTCATGAATTATGTTTGATATATGGGTGAAAAGCTAAGCTTGTGTATTTTTTAATTCCAAAAGATTAATCATTTAATTTAAATTTTACACATACTTACGCTCTTTTTACGACATTATGAAAGTGCCTTTTTATTAAAAGATAATTAAATGTTCGTCATAATAATTTAAGTAGGTTAACGGTTATTTAGATATGTAACTTTTTAAAAAAAAAGTTATGAAATTGAGTTTTAATTAAAAAAAAGATGAGGTAATGTACGATATTATCTATTAGATCAAATGATTTAGATTATTGAAATTGGTCACTCATTATGCAACAAAATAAGTGCCCCTAAATTAACTTTTCTCTATGACACGAAGAAGGATGTTTAGACTAGTTATTGGAGTATTGGACCACTATACGTGTCTCGCCGACATAATGTCTTATACATTGTATTTTATTATAAAGTATACGAATGATTAGTGCGCAAGTTTCTAAAATTATTCTTTTTCATCAATGGGTCATTCGCATCATTTTAGACACCTAATAATCTAACATGACTATAACAATGACTTTATCATTCACTATTAAATCAGGTTGAAACTATTCTAGGCAACTATTGCGCTTTTCTTTTCTTACAAATCTCTGCTTCTGAAATCTCTCAATTAACCAAAAATGGCTGAACTCGTTCTTTCTGCCTTGCTTCCAGTTGTTTTCGAGAAGCTAACATCTCTACTCGAGAACAAGATCACCCGTTCCAAAGGAATTCACTCCGAGCTGAAGAAATGGGAGAGGAAGTTATCCCTGATCCGAGCTCTTCTTAGTGATGCTTCTCAGAAAGAAATCAAAGATGAAGCTGTTAAACTGTGGTTAAATGGTCTCCATCATTTGGTTTACGACATTGATGATGTACTAGATGCTTTAGCAACGGATGCTATGCATCGTGAGTTTGTCAACCAGTCTCAACCCATCACCATTACCAACAAGGTAAGAAAGTTTATTCCGTCTTGTTGCATTAGTTTCTCATTAAGTTCTAGGGTGGGTAGCAAGTTGGATAATATTTCCACCAGGTTACAAGAACTAATGGATGAGAAGGAGAAACTTGGTTTGATTGTGAAAAATGAAGTGTCAAAAGATAAAAACAGAGGTTACCAGACCTCTTTGGAATGTGGACGGGGTATTGTCGGGCGTGAAGGTGATAAAAGGGAATTGGTTCAGAAACTGTTAAGTGATGATTCATGTAATGAAAACTTTGGCATCGTTCCGATTGTTGGTATGGGAGGGATAGGCAAAACAACTCTAGCTAGAGCTTTGTATAATGACCGGTTAGTGAATGATCACTTTGAACTCAAGGCATGGGTTTGTGTTTCCGATGACTTTGATAGCTTCAATATAAGCAAAGTTATATATGAAGAAGTAGGAGGGGAACAAAAGGATTTAGCTAATTTAAATCGGCTTCAAGTAGCTCTTAAGGATCGACTTAAGGGGAAACGATTTCTGCTAGTTTTAGATGATGTCTGGAGCGATAAGTGGGAAGATTGGAAGACCTTAGAGGGCCCTTTTTTTGCAGGGGCTTCTGGAAGCAAAATTATCATCACAACTCGAAAGAAAGAATTGCTCAGAAAGCTGCTGAACCACGACCATCCATACATTCTAGAAAAGTTGTCGCCTGATGATGCTCTATCTCTATTTGCTCAAAATGCTTTGGGTGAAACTAACTTTGATTTATTTCCAGAGTTAAGACCACATGGTGAAGGCATCGTTCAAAAATGTGATGGCTTGCCTTTGGCTCTAGAAGCACTTGGACGCTTATTGAGAAATAGGACAGATGAAGAAGAATGGAAGCGGTTGTTGGCTAATGAGATATGGATGTTAGAAGATGATGGTGGTATTCTTCCGGCACTTAGACTAAGCTACCATGATCTTTCTTCTTGTCTTAAGCTATTGTTTGCATATTGTTGCTTGATCCCCAAGGACTACGTGTTTGAGAAGAAGGACTTAATTCTGTGGTGGATGGCGGAAGGGTTTTTGCACGATTCAGCTACAAATAAAACAATGGAATGCTTGGGTGAGGAATATTTTCAAGAGTTGTTGTCAAGGTCATTTTTTCAACATGTCCCTGATGACGAATCATTGTTTGTGATGCACGACCTCATGAATGATTTAGCCACATTTGTTGCCGGAGAATTTTTTTCAAGGTTAGACTTAGATATGAAGAAGGATGTTACGAAGACAGATTTTAAAAAGTTCCGCCATATGTCATTTGTTTGTGAGTATTATAATACTTACAACAAGTTTAAGGCATTTGAAAGAGCTAATCATTTGAGAACTTTTTTAGCTATGCCCAATGTGTTAAATAACTGGCCAAGTAAGATTCTGGTTGACATACTTCCCCAGTTACCACTATTAAGGGTTTTAAGTTTGAGTAGATTATATATAGATGAGGTACCAGAGTGTGTTGGCAATATGAAGCACTTGCGGTATCTTAATTTATCTCGAACTAGAATCACACATTTGCCAGAAAGTGTCTGCAATCTTTATAACTTGCAAACATTGATTGTTTCCGGCTGTCGTTTGTTGACTAAACTGCCCGAAAACTTCTTAAAGCTTAAAAAGTTGCGGCATTTTGACATTCGGGATACATTGCTTTGGAATAAGATGCCGTCAGGGATTAGTGAGATGAAAAGCCTACAAACCCTTTCCAACGAAATTGCTGTTCTTGACAACAACGACTTTTTTATATCTTGGCTTAGGAACTTAAAGAATCTCCAAGCGGAGATTTATATTGATGAGCTGCAAAAAGTGGAAAGGGTTATACAGGAAGTGAACTTATCACAAAAGAGGGTTAGTAAGTTACATATGGGATGGAGTAATAATTCCTTTGATGATCGAAATGAAGAACTTGAAAAGGAAGTCCTTGATGCGCTTAAGCCTCATAGTGATAACTTAAAAGATCTTGCAATTGTATCATATGGAGGTAAGTTGTTTCCAAACTGGATCGGAGATCCCTCATTTCTCAGTTTGACTTCTGTACGGATTGAAAGTTGTGGAAATTGTATGTTTCTACCACCACTTGGGGAACTGCCATCACTTAAGAAGCTGGATATTGATAGACTAAATGAGGTGAAAGTCGTGGGGTCAGAGTTTCTTGGGACAGGTATTGCATTTCCTAAGCTCGAAAGTCTGAGAATTACAAATATGAGGGGGTGGGAGGTTTGGTCAACCAAGAGTGATGTTGTAGGTGCAGTAATGTTTCCCTGCCTTGAAGAGCTGGATATAGATAATTGTCCTAATTTGGCTGAAGTCACACTTGAAGCACTACCTTCGCTGAGGGAATTAAAAATAACTTACAGATTACAGGACTTAGTGATGAGGTGTGGAGAGGTGTTATTGACAAGTCTAATTCACGCAGCTTCATCAGTCAGCAAGTTGAGTATAAGTGGTATTACAGGACTTAGTGATGAGGTGTGGAGAGGTGTTATGGACTATCTTGGGGCAGTTGAAGAATTAAGTATCAGTTATTGTGATGAAATAAGATACTTGTGGGAATCAGAAGCAGAGGCAAGTAAAGTTCTCGTGAATTTAAGGAAGTTGGTAGTAGATGATTGTTCAAAATTGGTGAGTTTGGGAGAGAAAGAGGAGGAGGAGGATGGATGCAACCAACTAACATCTCTTAGGATGTTGTACTTATATGACTGTTTGAATCTTGAACGTTGCAATTTGCCAAACAGCATTGAAGAATTGACTATCTACAGTTGTCCTTTAATTGCATCTGTCTCCTTCCCAACAGGAGAAGGGCACAAGCTCAAGTTCCTCGAAATTGACGAATGTGAACAACTACTGGAAAAGGATGTGCTTCTCAACACAAGCATGCCAGCTATGCTTGAGGTTTTGTATATGGAGAAGTGGAAGAATCTGAAATCAATCAATGAATTGACTTGTTTCATTCACATCAGAGAACTGACAATAAGTCAATGTGAATGTATAGAGTCAATGGTTGAATTGACTGGTTTCATTCACCTCACCGAATTAAGAATAGAAGATTGTTCGAGTATAGAGTCATTTCCTGCTGCCGACTTGCCGAATCTCACCTCGTTAAAACAACTGATAATAAGAGATTGTAAAAGTATGGATGTTGATTCCTTTGGGCTTTGGCCTCCTAACTTGGGTTTCTTAGAAATAGGGGGTTTGAAGAAGCCCATATCAAAGTTTGGCCCACAAAACTTCCCACCTTCTCTTGTCAACCTATGGCTATATGGTCGATCGGCAGAAGAAGATGATGTGACTGACGGAAGTCAATTGTCGCATATGCTTCCTTCATCTCTTACTACACTTTCCTTATGGGATTTTGAGAAATTGGAATCAGTTTCAAAGGGACTCCAACACCTCACCTCCCTCCAACATCTTCAAATTGGTGGTTCCCCAAAGATAAAAGATCTACCAGAAGAGTTGTTGCCTTCACTTTTGAGTTTGTACATAGATGGATGCACAGATGAGTTGAAAGAAAAGACAAGTAGAAGAGGCTCCTATTGGCCCCTTATCTCCTATATCCCACATGTCTACATACCCTAAAGGCATGTCCCTCTCTCTCTCTTAATTTGACTTGTGCCTGTTTTGGAAGGGGTGTTTGGCATTGCATTTTCAAATTAGTTATCACTCATACATAATCAATTGCACCCATTTCAAATTGAACTCATGATAACGAGTTGAAATATTTTGAAGAAATAATGAAGTGTTTTACCGTAGTTATGTTAGGTATTAGCCATGTCAGCAGCCACTTTACTTTTTCTACTTTCTCTTAGAGGTGTTGCACAGATTCGTATCGAAGCCAATTGTGGTTCATAACATGCTTATAATTCACCATAGTGTGTTTGCGAATGAAACAGTGTAATGGAAATTCAAAGATAGTAAACAATGAACTTTATTGATGTGAATGAATGAATGTTTACAGACACTTTACAAACCTATATATACTAAGTGAAACGACACAAACAGTTTAACATGAACCATTGTGCTATTCTAACTGACACACAAACGACTGTTTGGATTGGTGGCCTTTGGCCCAATCCTTGACCCATTGCAGCATACTAAATTGACCCATAATACAAATACTAAACATACATAATTGCTTTGGCATATACAGACATTATCTGGCCTATAAGAGGTAGTGTTTGCATTGAATTGTATAGTACTAATCCTCTATAATAAGCTTAGATAAATCACCCCTTAGTTGTTTAGGCTGTAGATAATTCTGTCATTAGTTAAATATGTTCCAGATAAAACCAGGCCTCATTTCATATCCTTGTTTTTCTATTCTCTTTGTGAATATCAGTTAATCAAATATTTTTTGATATACACTCTGCATTTCAGACAATGACAGTTTCATGTTATTCGACATTTCAGATGTAAAGGTGGAAAAAGTGGATGTCATAACTGGAGGAGTCTTTGAAGAGAGAGGAAGCCGGTCTATCACATGCCAAATCCGAGTTGTCACAATGTTTGCCTCCATGGGTGGAGTTGGTCCTACTCTAATCCACCTTTCAGATGCTCTGATTTCTTATTCTCGGGAACTTTCTAGCTGTTTTTAAGAACTGCTTTTGGATCATGTTAATGCTTTGCATCATGTTAAAATGCTTGTGGATCAATATGTTACATTCAATAGGGATCATCATTTGAGTTCATTGAATGGTTAAATTCCTTTCACATAGCGATGCTTAGTTTCTTTGTGACCTTAATGGATGCTTATATACTAGATGGGTGAAACACTGCCAAGCTAATGCTCGATGGAATGAACGCAAGTGTTATGATTTCCATGTTTGATTTAACTACCTTCATTCTTATATGTAATGCATGAGTAAAGTAGGTATAACCATCAGAAGTCAGATGGTTGAAAGGAGATTGCAATTCAGTTTTGGGTCAACCTGAATGACCAGTTTTGACCCGTTGCCAAACCTTCCGATTTTCCTGTGTTATGGTTTCTTTTTAGGTCAAGTGGAGTATTTTCCTGTTTTATGACACTTGCAATTTTAAGTAATCATATTGTGCTCATTTTGGCGAGTTATCCATACATGTGTATATTACTTAGTTTCTGGTAGTAGTGAGGATCAAAAGTATAATTTCCTCTGTTGAGTCCTTTTTGCTCATCTAGAGTTTCAACAAGGTTGATGGTGTGTGACAAAAACTTTAAGGTGTCTTTTTTTTTTTTTTTTACTATATCATCCAATGTGAATGGACTTTTTTTGGTTTCCAAGTAAAATGTGTAAAGTTACAGTATTTGATTTTGGCAAGTGTGTAAAGACCCGTAGAATTAGTATTCTATCCCCTCTAGCATGCGCGACTGGGTAAACCGAAAAAATATTTGTGTTTACAAACTTTACTCTTGAAGAAGAAGAACAAGAGGATGACAGATGTAGAAATAATCACATTATCGGTGTCAACTTCTGATATGATATCTTTAATAGTAGCTTCATCACCCAATCCATGTTCTTTCATTGCATTTTCTAGTTCATCTCTTGTAATAAACCTAAATTTAAAGCATAAGTAAGTGGAGATATAACATTTATGAGATAATCACAAGAGAATGATGTTTTAATGTATACCCGCTGCCATCTGTATCAAAATGCTGAAATACTTAGTACAAATCTTCTTCAAGTTCAAGTTTGTGTTGATGCATGTTTGCTGTGATGAACTCAATGTCATCAATCGTCCTGTTTCCATCAACATCAGCCTGCTGCAAAATGAAGCTTGTATGTCTTGCAAAACTTTTAATAATCAAAATCTTAAAATGAAAACTTAAACAACTTACGGGCTTCCTTGAGTTGTCTAACTTCGTCTTCTGTGAGCTTTGACCTGATTCTAGCCATCCCAGTTTTGAAGTTACGGGCAGGTGGTAGGTTATTGTGCCACTTGTGTCAGTGTCCATGTCCATAAACATCAATTTTAGCCCTTTCCTCTGTTGTTATATTTTCAGCAATCACCTGAACTTTCAGTTTTAGCCGATGTATAACGAGGAAACCACAGCCAGTGGTGGGTTGCTGGGGTTGAGAGACCATGAACGGTGATTCTTGTGATATGTGTTCAAATGTTTTTTTATCCCACATTGCTTCTTAATATGATAAATTTTTTAAGTTTAAAGATTTGCATTACAAATACCTTCTCATTATGATTTTTAATTTGCACTTATAACTCGCAAAGTTATATTACTACTTTACAAACTAGGACATCCAAACACCCCGTGTCGATATAAGCTGAGGTGGATACACTTAACCGGTGGGTGTGATATATCAATTCTTTTTACCTCACACAATATAAAGGTTACAGAACTGTTTTTACTACTTTACAAACTAGGACATCCAAACACCCCGTGTCGATATAAGCTGAGGTGGATACACTTAACCGGTGGGTGTGATATATCAATTCTTTTTACCTCACACAATATAAAGGTTACAGAACTGTTTTTACACGAATGCCCGAGACTATAAGTGTAAACTCGTCTACAAAGACGACTGCAGAAAACAGTTAATTGATTCAAGTAACATTGTACAAGGGTTGTTTACAGAACAGCTCGATTAACACAAGTAGCATTTTACATATTATGTTTACAGACATTCACAAGAAAACATAACAAGCTCAAACCCTAAATCCAAACAAATCCTAGTAACCGAACTTGACCCTGATTAACCAGTTTCTAAGACCCTAATCAGGTCTGGTTCAAGGTTAGTCACATCTCTTGATAAATATATATTTTTTTTAAATGGTATTAGAACAGCTTTGCTCCTTGGGTTCCACTTCTCATCATTGTACAAAACTCTTCATAGTTTATCTTCCCGTCCTGCAAAAGAAGAAAAATGTTTGCGTTTACAAACTGAACACTTAATAAGAACAAGAGGATGACGATGTAGAAGAACTCACGTTATCGGTGTCAACTTCTGATATGATATCTTTTATGGTAGCTTCATCGCCCAATCCATTTTCTTTCATTGCATTTTCTAGTTCGTCTCTTGTAATAAACCTGAATTTAGAGCAAAATTAAGTTGGAGAAATAACATTTTTATGAGATTCTCACATTAGAGTAAGGTTCAAACGCATACCCGCTACCATCTGTATCAAAATGCTGAAACGCTTTGTACAAATCTTCTTCCCGTTCAAGTTTGTGTCGATGCATTGTTGCCGTGATGAACTCAATGTAATCAATCGACCCATTTCCATCAACATCAGCCTGTAACACAAACAATCTTGTTAAGTCTTTGAAAATGTTTGGTATATATAGAATGATCTTTAAAATTTGAAAACTAAAACAACTTACGGCGTCCATGAGCTGTCTAACTTCAGCTTCTGTGAGCTTTGACCCTAGTCTGGCCAACCCGGTTTTAAGTTCTTCGTAGGTGATTGTGCCACTTTTGTCTGTGTCCATGTTCATGAACATCGATTTTAGCCCTTGAATTTCCTCTGTTGATAGATTTTCAGCAATCACCTGATTTTTTTTTTGTAAAATCAATGATGAGTGTATGAAATGTTACCCTTTTTCGCTTAAATTAATAGGTGATAATTTGTACTTGTTTGCCTAAAAACAAGTGGCTTTATTTTATACTTATTACGGGTTGATAAAAAGATGTATAACTTAGCTACAATGGAAATGGATCAAACACTTTAACTGGTTAAAAATGGTAAAATAAGATATATCAGCTTCAATGGGAACTGGTCAAACAAATCGAAAGACACCCAAATAACTTCTTAGATCATTATTTTCCGAAAAAGTAGAGATAATATGAATTTCGTACTATAGTTTAAAAACTGATTAATGACAGAAAATAATTGACACATAAATTGCTTTGGTCACACCAAACTGTATTGGCCAGTATAATGTATAAAAGTTTAACGGCTCAGACACATTACCCAAACCGCCCACTTTTCCGCCTTTATTAAGGATGCAACTTCAATCCGTTTACCTAACCAGATCTCCCGGTCATATTCACCGAGTAAATCGAGGGAAATTTAAGTTTAGCTAAAATGGCAATGTGTCATAAAATCACCCGTTGCAAACCCATGACCCGCCTATTTTGCCAACTCTACTTAAGATTCATACAACACAGCCATATACGAGTTAGTAAATGCAGTTAACAAAAGAATTTAAACCTTGAGTGCGAGTTTTTTGAGTTTATTCATAGCTCTAAATTGCTTCATCCTTGAAAGAACCGCACTGTCGATTGGTTTGTCTGATGCTTCTCCGTCTTCTCTAATCCATGGATGCTCTATAAGATTCAGAATGACACGAAATTTATGAATAAATGATTATTATGACGATTAAAGATTGCACATGTGAAATAAGACTTGAACATACCAAGGACTTGAGCAGAGGTTATACGCTTCTTGGGGTCAAGTGTAAGCATTCTTTGCACAAGATGTTTGGCACTACTTGAGATAGATGGCCAAGGGTCACTTTCAAAATCAATTTCTCCTTTCAATATCTCATCAAATATTCCTTTCTCCGTCTCTGCAATTTGGTGACCATTGTTAACGTTAAAATCAATTTAGTCAATATGGCAATTTTGGCATGTTTACTTATTGATGGGTAGATTTGGATCGTGAATTAACTCAAACAGGCCAAAGTATATATTTTACAATGTATACAAACTCCTAATTCATTTTTATTAACAAAGATAATCTTCTTTAAAGAGGCCGTTTTTGTTGGAAGATTTAAATTATTATCGTAATAGTATTTTTTTTAGTAAGAGTTAACTATATTTTTTGTCTTTGTGGTTTACCGGGTGTAACGATTTTGGTCCAATAGTTTGAAAAGTAACGGATCTAGTCCAGAATCCGACGACCCGTAACACTTTTGGTCCATTTTGACTAACACCGTTAGTCAGACTTCATTTGACCGTTGAAAGGAAGGGTATTTCGGTCATTTGACTCAACCACTCAATCACCTATATCTTACTATATTATAAAGGAGGAATGCCTTCTAATTTAAGCATGCTTAATTTTAAGCCTTACTAATTAATAAGCTTAAAGTGCAAGTGATGAAAATATAATTAGACATTTACAAGTTAATAAGCTTAAAGTACACACCAATTTTCCCCTCATTTAATTCTAACATACCATTAATACTAACATTAAATATAATAAATAAAACATTATGTACATTAAATACAATTAATTAACCGGTCAATAAATACAATTAATGCACTTATTAAAACACCCCTTACATAAGAAATACAAATTATCAAGCATATTGTACAACCAACTTAAACACAATTCCTGCATTAAATGTCACTAATACAAATAATAAATCACATTATACAAATATTCAAGTCCGATCGGGCAACAGGTCAAATGGGCTCGAGCCCGAACGGGCATGGGCCAAACGGGCTCGAGCCTGAATGGACACGAGCCAACGGGCTCGAGCCCGAACGGACACGAGCTAAACGAAATTTTGATATCCATAAATTTATTGTCAAAAAGAACATAATAAACTAAAATTACACGATTCACCGGAAAATTTTAATTTAGGGTACCCGCCGCTGCAACGCACGGGTACCCTGCTAGTACTACTGTATATATTGTATTTTTATTTTTTTATAAACTTTGTGATATATATTTAAAGGTTATTCCATACCACACACACCTTATCTATTTTCTTCATACACAAACAAAACTAAAACACACCCTCTTCACCAACCGGCCGACCACCACGACCTCAGACCACCGTCGCCAGAATCTTGCCTTCAACCACCTTACTCACCACCACACACCATCCTCACCACCAACTCACTACCAAACACCATCCTCACCATCAACCCACCATCCTCACCACCAACCCACTAACAAACACCATCCGCCCACCACCAGATTTAGTGGTAGCTTCGAGTGTATGTTTGTGTTTTAATTTTTGATTTTTTTTTGTATATGTGAATAAGTCGAAGAAAAATGAGTAAAGTTTTTGTTGGTTGAACGAGATGGGTTTTTTTGTTTACAGAAAAACGAGTAAGGTTTTTTTTTTTTTTTTTTTTTTTTTTTTGAACGGGATGGGATTTTGTTGATTGTGATGATATTGGTTTGTTGATAAGTGTGCCGTCGGCGACCCATCACAACTGTTAGAATATTAGAATCATGACCATCATATAAACAGATAAACACATATGCGGAAGCGTAGGAACATATATAACACATAAGAGATTAACATAAATTAAATAGGAACGTACCGTATGCAATCTTGAATTCTTGAAGAACCCTAATTAGGGTTTATATGAATTAGGGATCTATTGATTAACCCCTTACCGTTTTGTTAATCGATCCAAGATACAATCAATAGTATGATTGTACCACGTTCTTGTACACACGTACTAATAACGAATTAAAGTAAATGCTAGTTTAAACAATACACAAAACAATGTTTTGTTTTAAGAACAACAAAACCATTCGACTAATGAAAACAAAACATCAAACCATTTATGTTATTGTTGTCGCTTCACAGGAAACAAAAAACCAAGAAAACTATTAATGTTTCTCATGCACATGCATGTTTATCAATTTCCTGTGAACCTACATGTCGAGAAGTCAAAGATAGAAAAGCAAGCAATAATTGTTTAGTTAAATACCGAGTAGTTATTAACGTGTACAAGAGTTCATAAAATAACATCCTTGACTTTGCTTTTATAGGATACAAAACTTGAGGAACAAGTTTAGGGTTCTCTATTTTTTATCCATGGTCCTTATCTTTGTATGTTAGTCAATTTTCGCCAATTACTAACATTCTTTATTTGTTTTGTGAAATTAATAATTAAATATAACTTTTTATATTAAATTATTAAACTTTAATTCTCATACGTAAAGTGTGCAATCCCGTGGTCTCGAGTTCGATACTAGACATATACTTATTAATATTTATCCACAAACTCCAACAACAACCACCATAGTCTTGTGTTTGGTATCACCGATTAGTTGGGTTAAGAAGATTGAAGGATGTGTTTTAAATGAAAGGCTTGGATTTGGGTTTGGATGAGATTAAGGTTATGTGTTTAAGAAAAAAGAGGTTGATGGTGGTGATGAGAAAAATGGTTATGATTAAACAAGAAGATGGTATTTTAGTTTTGATGTGTTCTGGGATTTGCTTATCAACTTCCGGTAGTTTTGTTTGATTTGGGTTTTTTTATTGATTTGATGAGTTTGAAGAAAAAGATGAAGATGGGATTTGTTTGAATTTTGGTTTTTGTTTGTTGAAAATGAATTGGATTTGTTGTTGTATAAAATGAATTTGAAAAAAAAATGGTATTGTGTCTGGAAGTACATGTGAGGTGAATGGTATGTGTTAGTGAAAGTGATTTAATTTTAATAATAATAATAATGATAGAAAAAAAAATGAATGAGGGGTTATTTTAGTAATTTCCTCTCACAAGACGTGGGTATTTTAGTAACTTCACTCATTTGAACTGGTCAAACTAATAGTCAAAAAGAAATTTGACCAAAAGTGTTACCGGTCGTCGAATTCTGGACTGGATCTGTTATTTTTCAAACTATTTGACCAAAATCGTTACATCCGGTAAACCACAAAGACCAAAAATGTAGTTAACTCTTTTAGTAATCATGAGTTTAAGTATTTAAAGGTCAACCCATTCCGACCCTTTCTGAACCGTACAAAAATGACCAATTACCCAACACGAATTCTTGGTGATATTTGCAACTTACCATCCCAAAACGGAGGTACACTACTGAGTAAAATATACAGCATTACCCCTGCGCTCCATATATGATATATCTATCTCTTTCCCATATTTATGCTTTAACACTTTTGGTGCAACGTAATACGCGCTGCCAACAATATCCCGATATGATTTTCCTACAAAAGATGATGTCATCAATGTAAGAAGATTTGCATGATAGGTATTGTTGTTTGGCTGAAAGTTCATAAACTCTTACCCACTACCAAATGGAGTAATAATTGATTATAGAGCTAATTCCTTAAATACCTCAACAGTACAACCATGTGTACCCCTTTCACTCCAGAAATTTTCTTTTTCCGCAAATACCCAGAGGCCACCCTCTCTCACAATTTTTTGGGCAACCCTCACAGATTTGGGACAAGTGTCTCTATGCTTGGGCCCACCTTGTACTTACATAGTACTAGTTACCCAGGTTATTTCTTGAGCGACTGGGCCTACATTTCTTGGGCGACTTGCTTTTTTTACTTTTAATGAATTACAATTTTGGTCCTCGTAGTTTGCTTGGTATTTCATTTTTGATCCTTGTGGTTATTATTATTATTATTAATAGACACAAACATTATCACAAATCAATATACGGATCCAAAATCAAGCTCAGTCCATTATCCAATCCACACAAACATATAAACATGTTACCCTAATATTTTGCATTTATCATTGTAACTTTAACCTAACACACTTGGTAAATCCGCCCCTTTCAACCTAAACTCTATCACCTAACAAACCGATCACATCACAAACACCAAATCTCCTCTCAAATCTTCCATCTTTAGTCTAAAACCGAAACAATAAACCTTGTTAATCAATCGATCATCACAACCACAAAAACCTTATCTAAATTGGCTTCATGATCCATAATTGGGTCTCGTGTAGGGTTTTTTTTCTTGGTTTTTGTGTCTAGTTTCAAGATCGATGTGCTGTAAACGTTCAACTATTGTTGGTTAACTAGTGATGGACGAATTGACATTGGCTACGATGTAAGTGTAAGTGCAACTTAATATTGTAGCAAATTAAATATTTAATGGGTCCATTCTTATTTAGTTCTAGATTTTCTTGATAAAGTTCCTATTAGTTCTGCTGTAGAAAATGAGTTTTACTTTGACTTTAGTAAAATACTATTAATGGTTTAGTGTATATGGGTTTTGTTTGACTGTAGAAAATGAGAACAAAGACACTATTTTTTGACGGTAGAAAATGAGTTTTACTTTGACTGCAGAAAATGAGAACAAGACACTATTTTTTGATCGTCCAATTAAAATGGTCAAATACACTCTTTTTTGGTAGAAATGTGGTTATGATTAAAGTTTGGTTTTGATATGGGTTTTGTTTATTTGTTGCAGATCTGTGGAAAAAAGATATAAAAATTGAATCTTTTTTCATAAAACTGATAAGAAGATGTCAAGTATTGATCTGTTACCAAAAGGTGATGGAATCAGTTGATATTAGAGAAGTGTGGAATGATAATCTTGATGAAGAATTTGTTTTGGTTAGAGATATTGTTGATAAATATCCTTATATTGCTATGGATATTGAATTCCCTTTTGTCTGTGTTGGTGTAAATGTAAAAACATATGATATGAAAATGAATTTCTTTTTTCATTTTGTGTTTGTGTCTGTATATGTTTGTGTCTCTGTTGGTTCATAAGAGGAAGATGAACTTGTTTGTGTATATGTTTGTGTTTGTGTTTCTGAGATTTGTGTTTGTGAAATACCAATCAAACAACGAGGACCAAAAATGTAGTTCATTAAAAGTCAAAAAAGCCAAGTCGCCCAAGAAATGTGGCCCAGTCGCTCAAGAAATAACCTGCGTAACTAGTACTATGTAAGTACAAGGTGGGCTCAAGCATAGGGACACTTGTCCCAAATCTGTGAGAGTTGCCCAAAAAATTATGGGAGAAGGTGGCCCCTGGGGTATTTGGGGAAAAAGAAAATTTCTGAGATGAAAGGGGTACACATGGTTGTACCGTTGGGGCATTTAGGGAATTAGCTCTTGATTATAATCTTTTCTCTTCTTTACAATGATTGGTATGTTATTCTTATCCACCTTAATTATTTTTAGAGTTAATTTCTTTTTATTATAATCATCTCTTTTAATTAATTAAGTGCTTATTGTGATCAAAAGTTATGATCTTGGTAACTAATATTGAATACCCGTAAGGGCAAATCATTTGTAAATGTATCGAACTTCATAACTTGATCTCGGTATTTTATTTTATTTTTTATATATATTTTTTTTTTAAATGTGGGTACTTATCTTTCAAATTCGATTTTTTTGTTGCAATGACCATTTTACCCTTTAAATTACATAAATGGTCCCTTTGAGTTTGCAAAAATTGCGTCCACCGTCCCTAGGGTTAATTACATTAATGGTCCCTGTAGTTTGGCAAAAGACAAAAATACATCGTTGGTCCCTTAACTTTCCACAAAACATCGCATGGCACCCTAACTTTTAAAAAACGTCGCCAGGATTCCAAACCTTGTGTATTTTAGGCCGATTGCGTCCCTTGACCAGTTTTGGCTCGGTTAACGCACACTTTTTGTTATAATATGAGGGGCATAATAGTCCAATCACGTTATAACTATTAGTTAACCCAAGCTAAACCAGAGATACAACTTGAGGGACCATCGGTATAGTCACACATTAACTATGTAACTTTACCGTATCTTCTGTGATACGCATATTAATGTTTTTGCAGGAATCAATAAACCCACACCCAACCATTAATAGTTGAGTAAAACCCGATCATCTACCACACACATTGTCACATACAACCTCAACGCATCATAACCCTCAACAAAGTACCCATATTCTATCATATCGAATCCCATCTAATCACACACCCACAAACAATCGGAACTTGCAAGCCTTGCAAAATCAAACAACACACATACGAGGTAACAATATTTACTGATTTATGTTTAATTAAAACGTTATTTGTGATAATGTTAATCGTTAATGCAGAATGTATGTATGGGAATCAATTTATTTGCGATTTGGACGATCCTGAAGAGGTTTTGGATGAGTTTGTAAGTTAACACCATATAAGAATTAACTGTTATATCACTAAAAAAGTAGTTGTAAGAAATTGACAATGCTTAAAACTTAATATTGATATACAGGAACTGCATCATGATTTCGTGTTAGGAGGATCCTATCATGGGAATCGGTATATTTACTTAGTTAACTATGCGGGGACTAGATGGAGAGTTAGTGTAAGAAGAGTATCACAATTAGTGTGTGTTGTTGAGGGAGCAAGGTGGAATGATTTTGCGATGCACAACATCACCTGTTTGGATGGTGCTTACTTACATTTTATAGAAAAGGGTGAGGATGTGTTTTATGTAGCTACCTACAATGAGTACGGGGAGGAGTTGCATAATTATGAACCAGTCCATGATCACTTTTGGAGATGTATGGTTGATGTGACAGACACATCTCATCTTATCCAGCCAATGCCAGAAGATTTTCTAGCATATCTGCATGGTCCAGCAGCTACAGAGTTGGTCATGGTTACTAGTAACACCACTGATTACCAAGTAGAGCTGGAGGTTACACAAGATTGGTATGATCGATATGTCCACACGGCCCTGTGGGGATGTGGTTGGGAGAAACTGGCCCAAGACTTGAATATGTCACATGGTCAAGAAATGGTGTTTACTCAGGTTGTCCTGGGGGAGGAGTATAATGTCATGTTGTTTGACCATGATGGAGGGGCCATCACAACAATGGAGACATGCAGCACCAACATAGCCATGAATGCCCTTTGTCACCAACCAACTAACTATGGTATGTTTTAGTTTTTTAACTTTAACTACACCAAGTATCTCACAGCAGTGTAAGTTACTTGATTATATGTAATATTAAATTCAGATTTTGAAGCCTCTCAGATGAATTGGATATGTAATTGGGAACACCACACAGCCCATGACCAAGAAGAAAGGGCATTCTACAGGAAGATGACTGCATCCTTCTAGAGAGACGGCCGACTTGTAAGTCTAGTGACAGAGTTGCTTAATAAGATATATGAATGTCATTTGTATCATATATTGTGTGTCTGATATAAAGATTGATGGATCATAATGTGTATTAGAAGCATCCCATGACAAACTAATGATAAGTTTTGTACATTTTTTATCAGTCCATACCATCAAGAATTGTTAAGAAGTACAACTTGTATGGGTTCTCTAGAGCGGTTGTGAAGCATAAAAGCGTAGAGAAAGAGTTCGAAGTTCGTGAGAGGACACTTCAAGTTGGTCAAGGGAAGGTCAGGAGGCAAGCGGCTATTGTTTCATTACTCTGGTTTCTAGCATTTGTAATCTTGGAGCTCAACCAATCATTTGAATGATGAATGCTACCATTGCATTGTTCCCAAAATCAACTCCGGATAGATTTAGATTCTTGAGGGATAGAAATGCCACAGGTACATTCATACATGAGCTACCTTCTGCCAATAACTACAACAGGTAGATTTTTCAGAATTTTTAAAGATTGCATTTGAAGTGTAAAACTCAAATTGGTCTTACCTTGCACTCCTGAAAATCCAATGTAAGGGACTCAAGTTTGGGAAGACTTCTAAGCTGATATATATTGTAAGTTGTGATTGTGGTGACTTGGTTCAAAAGACCGAATGACAAATACAACTTATTCAGATTCCCAAGTTGTGCAATATCCAATAGTCTCATCTCTTTTGTATCAGTACGATTGATTTTAAGAAACTCAAGTAAGGGACAACCAGCAACAAAGTCCCAAATTGTACCGGTCAGAAATTTGACGAATAAAAATTCTAAGGTCAATAGATTTGAGAAACCTTCAAAGGATACCAAACTAGGTAACGTACACCAATGAAGTTCCAGATGTTTCAACTCCAAACGAGTGTACATTTGGGTTGGTAAGATAACTGGTTTGAAGGACCAGTTATGTATAAGGAGCTCCTCAATTCCTCGCTGACCCAACAACAACAGCCAAGCATGAATCTCTTCATAATTGAAGTAATCTTCTCCAGACAAGGGTTTAAGCTCTACAGAGAAGATGATTGAGGCAAAAGCAGTCAACTAAATTCAACCACGGATGTGGTCAAACAAGTCAAACTCCTAAGGCTCAATGCTCCGAGGAATACAGTGTTTTCTCGGGTCGTTTAAGTCCCGACGAGGTGTGAATTGTAATCAAAACGGTTATTTGATCGGGTGAATCTGGATGGATAAGGTTTTGAGTGATTAGAGCTAAGGAATATACGAAGAAATAGCTTAAATAAGCTATATGAATAAGACGAGAAAGTTACAAAAACCAGAAACGATTTAAACTTAAAAATGCGTACGTTACGTTTAAATAAAACGTAGACGTACAAAATAAAAAGTGAAAACGTAAATCTGAAAATACCCAGGGGGTGAAAATGATTTTTTACAAACTTAAAACTAAAAGAAAATTTTTAGAAAAATAAAATAAATTTTTACACTATTTAATTATTTAATATTAATTAAAAACTATTTAATACTTATTATTAATACTTAAATAACTAAAATATAATTTAATACTAATTAAATACTGGAAAAATGAAAATAAAATTTCTAAAATTATAAAATAACCAAAATTAAGTTTTAAAATTAAAAATAACTATTTTTGTCTTTTTGTGAATTTTATATTAATTAATAACTAATTAATTACTAATTAACTAATTAACTATTTTAAATTAAGAAAAATACTAAATGAACAGTAAAAAATTCTAAGAAAATTTCTAAAATTACTTTATAACATATAAAAGCTATAAAAAATATAAAAACTTGATTTTACCTTATAAAAACTAATTATGCTATTTTAAACTTAATATTAATTAATAATTAATAAAACTAAAATTAATTCTAATAAATACTTAAAGATAAAATAAAAATCTGAGAAAATTATTATAACTACTTTAATATAAGATATAATTAATAAAAATATAAAAATGACAAGTACTTAATAAAAATTTAAAAATGAAAATTAAAATTAAATTATATTAAATAGAAACTATCACTTAATTTTAAATTGGTTTTTCTTGGTTTTTCTTTTACAAATCTACTAAATACTTAAAAACAACAAACTTTAATAAAAACAAACTTTTTGAAAACTTAAAAATAAGCTGGAATAAGCTAAAATGGTCAACAGTTGACTTTGGTTGACCAAAGTGGAAAAATAAGCTAAACCAGCTTTGGTGGGACCCACAAGGGTGAAATCTGGTACAATTAAGTTGAGGGAACTTGAATAAGCTGGAAAGGATGCTTGGGAACCTCAGAATAAGCAAATAAGCCACAAATAAGCACTTGGCTTATTTGTGGTGAACACTGATCTGGGACAGATTTGAGGGTTCAAAATAAGTGGGACCCAGGGGTTTCTAGGTCAAACCCAAGGTCAAAGGATGATCCCTACCAGGAGGGGGGTTGCTAGGAACTAAGGTGGTGGGTTGTTGTCCACTTGGTTGCTCAGAAAACCACCACCAAGTGGTGGTGGTGGTGGGGGTACTGCTGATGCAGGGGAGTGATGCCCCCTGCAAGTGTGTTTAGAGCAAGCTAGGGCAAAGCACAAAAATCATAAAAATGTGGGGAAGATGGGTTCTTGAAGGTGAGCTGGTAGGCTACAAACATAAACAAATTCCACAATCTAAATCAATGCACAAAAATCAAAACAAATATCTCAATTTTGGTAAAAACCTGATGAACACAATTTTGACTTTTTCCAAAAACTTAATACTTTGACTATGGAGAGATTCTAATGCTCCATGCTTACTTGAAATGATGTTTGAAGTTAAAATAAAGCTAGATTAACCTAAAATTACTAGTTATAAACCAATTTAAGAGTTCATGGAACTTAATTACCACCACAGTTAACTGTGGTGGTAAGATTGTGGTGATGTTGACTATTGGGTGAGTAAGACTTAGATTAGAAACTTGTTTTGACCTAAGAATACCTACTGTAACTAGTTAAAACCAAAACTAACCAACAAACCTCAACAACCTGTGCTAAATCTGCTTAACCAAACACCCCTAATGGAATCAGTTAAGGAAAGATTGTGAAACAAATAGGCAATTTAATCCATAAATCTGAAACCTAGAGATCTACTGAGCTAATGCCAACATAAATAAACAGATATGAACAATGATCAACCATTAGAACTACAAATCACAAGGTTATGCGAATTTTAGACTAAAACTTGAAATGAAACTTACAATGATTCCAAATAGTGTTGTACTGAGCCAAAGGTTACTCTAACCTATACCTCCCATGAGGTTTCTCATACCATCTACTTCAACAATTTAATAATATCCAGCAACTTTCAACACCATAACCAGAAATTGAGTTTATAACTAAAATCACAACTTTGGAAATTAAAACTGGAAATCTGATATTAAGGATTAAAATGAGTCTTTAAACACTGATAATACTTGTTACAATGATTTTGAGCAAAGAGTACAACTGAATTTTGAAATTAAAACTAATACATAAAAACTTAATTACACTAAAACTAGACTACACTAACTACTCCCCTATTCTTCTCTTTTCTTTTCTTTTTATAGTCCCTGAGGTCCAAAAAGATATTCCCACTTTATCTCTGAGCCGTTGGATGGCTCAAAACAATCTTGACCTTTGAAATTTCTTTTTGGCGGGAATTGGGGAATTGGCAGTTGTGGGTGTTACAGGTGAGACATTAATGAGGGGGTTGGTGTATTTAATGGAGAAGGTGAGTGTTGGTGAGGATTTGGGGGAAAGGTGAGGAGGGGGGATGAGACAGGGAGCGGGAAACCAGGGATAGGGGATGATGAACAGTGATTGGTGTTGGGGGGTTGACTGGCCATTGACCGGGGAGTTATACTTTTGAAGGTGGGCCGGGTTTAATTACTTGGGCTTGGGTTGTTTACTTGGATCAGGTACATGGTTTATGATTATAAACAATAAGGGTCCAAAAGGTAGTTAGTAAACAACAAGGACCAATATTGTAAATTACCAAAAGTGAGGGGCTGAATCTGTAAATGTTCCAAAATGCTCATAAGGACCAAAAATGCCACTTTCCATAATCCAAGAACCACATTTGCAATTTTGTACTTTTCAAAATTCCCGGGGATCATTTATGTAAATTTTTAAAATCCGGGGACTAAAATTGCCATTTTCTCAAAATTTTCATCCAGGGATTAAAAGTGATTTTTATGAATTCCCAAGGACCAAAATTGATTTTTCATTCAAAATTATCCCACCAGGGACTGAATCTGACAATTTCTGAAACTCCAGGGAATAATTTCGCTAATTTGGATTTTTAGGGACTAAACATGTAATTTTCTCACACTTTTTACCCAAAGTCTAAATTTGATAATTTTTACTTTTAAAAACTTTGGGTTGACTTTTCTTTCGTTTTAAAACGTCAGGGACTAGTTTTGTCAATATTTGAAACTTGAGGGACTGAAACTGCCAATTGTGCAAACTTTGTTCGTTTTTCATTTGTTTTTAAACGTTTTGCATCTAAAACATATAAAACACACTTTTGAGATAATTTCTGTATTTTGATGCATTATTAGGTGTTTTTGGATGTTTTGGCAGTCCATATAAGACAAAAATGATGAGTATTTACACACTCATCAGAAGACAAACCTTCTTATGGGACCTTTGAGCTGAAGCAGCAATCTAGTAACATGCATCCCTTCAAACTTATTTGTCAAAAAATAAAATAAATCCTCATCAAGTATGACATCGGTGAGCAACGTCCACTTAAACCTCCAGTTTGTCGCTAAACTGGATGTCGTCACCGCCTCTTTGAGTGGCAAACGGTTCAAAATATTGGTGATAACGTTATCCAGCATGTTGCTAATATAATCCGGCATGTCATTCATAACATTCCGTCCAAAAGATATGGTGAGTTATGAAAAATGAAGGCTTGGATTTCGTCTTGGATTTTCAGTAAATGAGGTTTTTTCTGTTCGGATTTGGTTTTTCAATAGGTCTATGTAATTATGGTGGGCATAGGGGTTTTGGTGGGTGGGTTTATTGATTCACGCGCAAAATGAGCTAGCATATCAGAGAAGGTAAGCTCAAGTTGCAAAGTAAACTTCATGAATCGTCCCTAACGTTAACTGTTGGGTTAACTCATGTTTGTAGGATTGGTTAAAACGTGATTGGACTATTATGCCCCTCATATTATACCAAAAAACGTGCGTTGACCGAGCCGAAACTGGTTAAGGGATGCAATCGGCCTAAAATACACAAGGTTTGGACGCTTGGCGACGTTTTTTAAAAGTTAGGGTGCCATGCGATATTTTGTGGAAAGTTTAGGGACCAACGGTGTATTTTTGTCTTGGCAAAAATTGCATCCACAATCTCTAACTTTTTTTTCCCCACTCCCTGTGGTTTTGCCCCCGTTACATTTTAATATACAGTATGTTAAATCTACGTTTTTATACAAGTTTTTGTATATGTTCTTATCTACATTTTTTATACACTTTTTATATATATTTTAATAAACGTTATTATGTACGTTTTTTATATACGTTTTTATGTATATTTTATATATCTTTTTATCTACGTTTTTTATACACACTTTATATACGTTTTCATACATGTTTTTATCTACGTTTTCTACAATGACTCCAACATGGTTACGGGTGATTAATTTTTGTAAAACTCAAACTCTATTCTATGATTAGTTACGTTTTACAACATTTAATTTAGATCTGTAAGAACTCGATCAATTTTCAAAATCTATAAAAACGTATATAAAAACATAGATAAAAAAGTAGATAAAATGTATATAAGAACGTATATGAAAATGTATATTAAAACGTATATAAAAACGTATATAAAAACGTAGATAAAAACGTATATAAAAACATAGATAAAAACGTAAATTAAGATGTGTATAAAAACGTAGATAAAAAAGTAGATAAAAACATATATAAAAGCGTAGATAAAAAACATATCTAAACGTGTATAAAAACATATATAAAAACGTAGATAAAAAATATATAAAAGCATATATAGACACATGGGTGAGCTTAACGATAAAATAAACTGCAAGTTATAAAAAGGATTGTGAGTGTTATTTATTGCAAAGATAAGGACGATTGGTGGAACTTTAAAATTTCATGGATGGTTGATGCAATATTTGCCAATCACATGGACCATTTATGTAAGTTACCCTATGATGAGGCGAAAAATGAACCACTTTTAGGGGGTCATTTAAGCCCGGAATTGAATTTATTTGATCAAATATTGCCCTAAATCATTCCTTTTGTGATTTTAGGTACTTTGGGAGTGAAATCTGGAAAAGGAAGCAATTCGGACGTTTTTGGAGCATAAAAGTGAAGAAAACGCCAAAGACTTAATTTTCCATGCTGAGAACAGTACCTGACGGCGTCAAGAGGAAAAACATGACGGCGTCAAGAGTAAAAGTGGTGACGACCCAGTGCAAACCTGACGGCGTCACAAGAAGGGCGTCAAGAGTTAATTTTGTGACGGCCTGCATAAGGTGTATACATGATGGCGTCAGACCCAGATCTAGGCAGTCCGAGGAACTATTTGGCGGCGAGATGACGGCGTCAGACATTTGTTCTTGACGTCGTCACCTTCTAAACTCTATATATAGTTTTCTACTTTTCATTCATTAGAGAGGAACTTGTGTGAAGAACCCTAGGGCCGAACTTTGTAAACCCTAGCTCGTATTTTACAGTATTTTCAAGGGTTTTCACCCCTTGAATCCTTTCATGTGCTATTGAGATAAGTCTTCTCTTAATTCAATCAATATGTCTATGTGTTGGTTGTCTATATCTTGTGCTTGTCTTGATTTCAACATGCTAGGCTAGATCTATCTTGTGTTTGCTTGGATCTAATGAAACCTAGATGTTAATTATGTGTTGATTACTTGTTTATGGTTGTATTGGATGAATGATTTCAATGTTAGGCTTAAGAAAACTGGCAGATCTCCATTGTGTAACATGCTTGAACGTCTTAGGAAACATGAACCGATGTGTACTAGGTTTTATTGGTTGTATTTAATGCATGAGTAAATTCTAATGATCCCATGTTAGGAGCTTCTTAGCCGGCTCGACATAGGAGTGAAGTAGGCGCTCATAGGATTGGGGAAGTAAGTACGCCACCCCATGAATGGTATTAAGGAATACAATCCGTCATCCACGCAATTATAACAAGTAATTAACGTGTAAGAGATATCTAGGGAGTAGTGAAATCTAAGTAAACACATTTCTCCCACATATTGCTCACAACTTTAGTTTAATTTAGTTTATTTTCATTTCTAGTATTTTATTTTGATTGCATCTTTAGTATTGGGTTAGTTGAGTAGCAACTAATTGCGCCCAAATCCTTCAAACCAGAGATTTTAATTTGCTTTCTAAAAAATATAAAAATACAAAAAGAATCATCCCTCATCTCTAGACCTAGTCTTTAGGTTTTCTAATTCTAGCGACACTATTCCTAGCTGAACGATCAATCCCCCGGTACTTGTCATTATACTATACTACATCGATCAGGTACACTGCCTGGTGGGGGTTGTAAGCTTCTCGAGATCTCTTGAGAGGTAAAGCCTGGTGCAATCCCTACGCATCAAGTTTTTGGCGCCGCAGCCGGGGAATAGTTATTGTCTAGGTTAGAATCTCTTTTTATTAGGTCTACTTGCTAGATTCCTTTCTAGTAAGATTTTATTTTATTTTTAGGTTCTCTTTGGTCTATATTAATTCTTCGTGTTTTTGTTCGTAACTCTTCACCACCCGACATCATGGACGATGGGAACATCTTTGAACCCGTCATCCCACCACAACAAAACCCACCACTAGAACCTCTTAGGCCCCGAACCTTAGGAGAGTATTCCTGACTTAGCAACCAAGGCTATCGAAACACTATTGAGCTCACCGGAGCCAATGTGACCCCCTTGCGATCCGACACCATCCGGTTGGTGCAAAGCGGATGTGCATTCCATGGACTTCGTTCCGAATATCCAAATCAACATCTCAAGGACTTCCTAAAAATCGTAGATTCCATAGACCTAGATGTTGCAACTAGAGAGACAACCCGATTACGCCTATTCCAATTCTCTCTACGTGATCAAGCTAGTCAATGGCTTGAGCGTTTACCCGCGGGATCCATCACCACATGGGATGATCTCACCACTCGTTTCCTTGCTCAATTTTTCCCACCGGGGAGAACTACCAAGCTTAGAAATGACATCTTGATGTTCCAACAACGTCAAGGTGAAACTCTTTATGAAGCATGGACTCGTTTCAAGGACTTACTCCAAAAAGTCCCTCATCATGGCATAGATCTTTGGCTCCAAGTCCAAATCTTCTATGACCATATCGATCTCTCCATAAGGCGAGCCATTGACCAATCGGCCGGTGGTAAGCTACGTGATCTAAGTGCGGAACAATCATGGGAACTCATAGAAGATCTTGCTCTCTATGACAACGAAAGTTGAAATGATCCCCGTGATTTGAACAAAACGGTCAAGGCAATATCTTTGCCTTCGAACAACTCTAGCACTCCCGACCATAGGATCATGGAACTTGAAGGTCGAGTCAAGTGATGCGTGGGAATCGCACCTTGCTTTACCTCTCGAGGGATCTCGAGAAGCTTACAACCCCCACCAGGCAGTGTACCTGATCGTTGTAGTATAGTATAGTGACAAGTACCGGGGGATTGATCGTTCAGCTTAGGAATAGTGTCGCTAGGATTAGAAAACCTAATTAATAGTTCTAGAGATGAAAGATGATTATTTTTGTATTTTTATATTTTTATGAAAGCAAGTAAAATCTCGGGTTTTGAAGGAGTGGGCGGAATTAGTTGCTATTCAACTAACCCAAAGCTATTATATAATTAAAATAAAATAATGAAAATGAAATTAAACTAAATTATACTAAGGTTGTGAGCAGTGGTTGGAGAAATTGTGTTTACTTAGACTTCACTACTCCCTAGATATCTTTTACATGTTAATTACTTGTTACACTTGTATGAATGACGGATTGTATTCCTTAATACCATTCGTGGGGTGGCATACATAACTCCCCAACTCTCTGAGCTCTTATCTCCTCCTACACCATGACCCAGCACAACTATAGGGATTGTAAACAGTGGCTCATGCATTAAATACAACCAATAAAGACCTAGTACGCCTCGGTTCATGTTTCTTAAGACGTTCAAGCATGTTACCATTTGGAGATCTGCCAGTTTTCTTAAGCCTAACATATAATATCATTCATCCAAAACAAGAATAGACAAGTAATCAACACATAATCAACATCTAGGTTTCATTAGATCTAAGCAAACACAAAAGAGATCTAGCCTAGCATAGTAGAATTAAGACAAGAACAAGATATAAACAACCAACACATAGACATATTGATTGAATTGAAAGTATACTTATCTCAATTACAATGCAAGGTCTCAAGGGTTTGGAACCCTTGAAAAACCTGTAAAAGAGGCACCAAAATCGTCTTTAGGGTTTCACCAAAACTTCTCCTTTTAATGAAAAAACTAGAAAACTATATATAGGAAAAACAGTCTGACGGCGTCAAGAGTTACTTCTGACGCCGTCACCTCGCCGCCATATACTTCCTCGGACGGCCTTGATCCACTTATGACGGCCTATATGACGCCGTCACCACCCACGGTATTTTATTCTTGCCACTTTGACGCCGTCATGAAGCCTTCTGACGCCGTCACCACCTACGGTGTTTAATTCCTCATGTCTGACGCCGTCAAGATGGTGGTCTTGACGCCGTCACCTTGTATCTTCAGCATGGAAATTTGGTACTTAGCCGTTTTCTTCACTTTTATGCTCCAAAAACGTCCAAAATGGCTTCTT
>JARVZY010010065.1:0-27771 GCA_030686995.1 Artemisia argyi | reverse complement strand
AAATCTTGGCTGATTTTCCTCCATCACCTGATGCTACGATATCTTCACGCTCACGAGCAAGCCGCTTTTGTTCTACTTTGATTTTTTTATGGCGAATGAGCAACATCATTGCAAATACAGCTGATAGAAGTATTGTTACACCGCTGCACAGTGTAGTCGACACAATTATGATTCTTTTTGGTCTCATGCTCACGAAATCTGCAAAAGATTGTGTCACTAAAGTTTTCTTTAGTAAGAAAAGGTAAATTTTACATTTTCACTCTATCATCATTACCTGAAGCACACTGGCTGGCAACTGCGTCCCAGTGAAATTTAGTCTTACAGAAGCATCTTAGTGTGCCATCATGAGCCATCCTACAAATAGAAGTCGAATCACAACATGCCTGTGTTCTACACTGTGGCTCCGGTGGTGGGGCCCACATCAATTCCACTGCAGGGTCAGTGCAATTAATATGGGCAATAGTGAAGGGCAAAGAGGTGTTCAGCTGGATGCCGTGGGTGGTAAGATTAGATGTGACGCAGGTACTATGTGATACATTAGATCGCTGGATCACTATCCGTTGATCTATCAGGGAAATTGATATAATCGGGTATGTGTTATTAAGTGTATTGAACTTTAACACGTTGCCATCACATTCGATCTTGTATGACCGTTGCCCGCATTTAGGTCCAGTGCTGAGAGGATAGGGGACTGGAGTGGTCCCGCAATTCGGACAGCGGACAATTGCAGCATAGTTGCCGTTTACTAGTAAGAAAGCATGAGCGGTGTATATTACTAAGAACGCTACAAATATCATAATTCTTGATAAATTGAGTGCCATCTGAATATGATTATAAGAACTAAAGACTGGACCACTCAAGTATTTGTAGGATAGTGATTTACCAAATGACAGTACTAAATTACTTGATCCAAAGTTGTTGATCGAGTCGTAAGTTACAAGCTTACAATGGGCATATTGTTTCTTGGAGCATTCATTATGGCGCACTCTCATTCTGGTCCTTCCCCCATATACCAAAAATGACTTGCACGATGAACACGGGTCTAAAAATATTGAAAGACGCCCTTTTTGGGATGGAAGCTTTGGACAGAAAACAATAATAAACGACTTAGGGATTGAGGCACGTTTAAGATCCCAAGTCATTAAGGGGAATAGGGAATCAATCTCTATGTGCAGTTAGATTCTATATTACTCCGTAACAATTTCTATGGGCAACCTCCCCAGGTTATACAAAAGCCTGTTTTCTTAACCATTTTTCATGACCGGCCATGTCTCCCTTGTGTATTGGGACAGGAAAGGCTATATTAAAAAATCAAGGTGTAATCCAAACTTTCAAGACAACAATTTTTGGTAAAAGAAATCACCAAACAGAGCATTACAATGGATTTGAAGAAGAGAAAAGCCAAATACGATGCTTACTCAACATAGTATTACAATGGATCTAAACTGTCGATATACAATGCTTACTAACAATATCTGTAACCATAGTAAGTAATGTAAGAGGGAAGATTCATGCACCTGAAAATACTCGGTTTACATTTAAGATTTCTGGAAATATGTACAATAATGTAAGAATCAAATTTCACTCCTACAATCAAGAAAACTTTCAAAAGCTTTAAAGAATGATGATCACATGCATACATTGACTATTGTATGTACAGATGCATACATATACTCTTTTCTTCAATCAAAGAGTGACTACTGACCTAACAAAACTTTTCTGGCTGTCTAACAGTAGCAAAGACGAAACTATTCAGGAAAGTGATTCAGCAAGAAGAAGTGTGTGCCACCAACCACATGCAGCAACTCGCGGGACACATCCTTCTAAAGTAACTTGAGATGGAATGTTACGGTCTATTACATCTCCCAGACCAAGCTGCAATGTTTACAATGTGTCAGGACCAGTTATAGGAAAATAAATATGAGCAACAAGCCATGGTTAAATTGAGGGGCAAGTACCTGGCCATACTTGTTCCATCCCCAGCAGAACACCTTCCCATCTTGATATATTCAAATCAAAATAGAAAGTTAGTATACTAAGCCATTGGACAGTTGCATTTAGCGAGTAGAAAATAAGATGTCACATAACATACCCGTAACAACAGCACTATGTCGTGCCCCACAAGATACTACTCTAGCGTGTTCATTTTCCAAACTAGGAGCATCCAAGAGCCTTGGCAATGTCTGATAAAAATCCACAGATGAAACAAGGTAACACCAGTCAATATCAGCAGCCGATGAGAAGAAAAGAAAATCAACTTATTATTTGAAAAACATAAGGCCACTTGAAAAAGGGAATTTACCTCAGCTTGATCGGTGCCTGTACCCAGTTGGCCAAATTGATTTCCACCAAATGCATATACATCACCATCAGCTGAAATGCAGATTGTATGCCATAGACCCGCAGCAACGCCATCTATGCGGATGCCCAACAATGACGATACACATGCAGGGCTCAGCTCATCATCCGTACTTCCTTGCCCACACTACACCACAAAATACAATCAAAGCTAAGAATCCCGACATACAACTGCCAACTTGTAACAAAAAGAAAAACTGAACATAGATATAATTAAATGTTTGTGTTTCATCTCCTTCCACATAGAAACTTCATCTTGAACATTCAGTCTGCTTTTTCTTCATCATTTCTACCTTACCTACATGTCGATTGTCAGAGCAAGTCAATATTATAGTTTCCGAGTATTTCCACCGATTTGAGAACAGGGACTTAATATAGAAAATTTAATGTTCGCGAACGAAGAAAAAACAAAGAAGGATCTGGTACCGTCATTATTTGACAATATCCATATGATCTCCACGAATTCAGGGAATTCAAGAAACAAGATTGCATAACATAACCCATGTACCATAATAGACGAAACATGTTTTTTGTGTAATTTTAAGGACATAGAACAAAAACAAGAGAAAACAGAGAAGATAAGATATTTTCAGACCAAGGGAACGTCACCTGTCCATAAAGTCCCCAACCAAAAGTCATTAATGCCCCAGCATCTGTAAACGCATATATAGACAGTTAAAGTCCATCACTCGCAATCTACTAAATTAGCATAAAATACGATGAAGACTAAAAATAATTGATTTTTGGTCTATTATGAGGTTATATAACCTCTGTGAAGCAGCTGAAAATCTTACCAGTAATTACAGCACTATGTCGTCCTCCACAAGCAATAGCTTTAATATAACTTCCAGGGACTCTATAACCCTGCCCTTCTGAGACCATGGTTCCTCTTGCGGATCTATCTTTTCCTACCGAGGATGAAGCGATGCAAGGTATAGGATGTGGTGAAGATACCATTCGTATACGTGACCCCAATCCAAGCTGTCCCTCGCCTCCATACCCCCAACCCCACACCTGTCCTACATCTGAAACTTCACACACGTTACTATACATCAAGAATGCTAGTCCAGAAAATAGAATTTGAAATTTAGCAAATTTGTCAAAACTGTTGGCGACTTACCCGATAATGCCAATGTATGTCGCCCACCAGCTGCAACTGTGGCTATCCTTACTCCCGGATTCAATGCAACCAAACACGGAAAAGCTGAGAGAGGTTCATCGCCAGATGACGAGCTTTCAACCGCTTGTTTAGCTGATGACACACGTCTACGCTTTGTGCTCTCATCCCCAACGGCTTTACTATCCAAACCAGTGGCTCGTGATCCCTGTGAGCGAGGGCTAACTGTAATACATAAAACTTCGCTCAATAAACACTTAAACAGCGACCATAGCTCTGACATTCACCGGTACAAAGTCAAAAGAAATTACCTTGTTCAGTCAAAAACGAATTTCGGCCCTGATATATGTCATTATCTTCACTTTGAGCCGAGTTTGGGTCTCCGATAACTTTCCCAGACGGCACACACTCTTTCCATCCCCATGTATAAACCTCTCCTTCCACTGCAAACAAAACGTAAACTTCATTTGTAAGACAACAGACCCACTTCTTGTATTTCAATTCCAATGTGCATTACAATAAGCAATCAATATCTAAAAACCCTAAAAAACCCAATGAGAACAATATCTTACAAAACCAGTACCTGTGACACATACACAATGTGCCCAACCAGCAGCAGCTCGCACTATCGAAACCTCGTTGGGTAAAGGAAAAGGTTCTGGTGTTTCCTTAACAAAACCAAACAACACATATCAACTTCTTATACAAAAAACCAAAAATAAAAAATAAAAAACAAACAAACAACAAAACATCAAGTGATATAATGATAATAATAAATACCCCATGTTTCCCTGATGTCAAATAGCTTTGTCCTAAATCATCAGTTGACCCCCATGTTATCAACTTCCCTGCATCTGATCCAAACCCAACACTCAAATATTATTATTAACTACTAGTACATTCTAACTTATACTTATATAAAAAATAAAAATACAACACTTTCATTTTTCAAGACATTTTATTATTTTGAGTTGTCTAAAAATAACTTTTAACCAATCCAACAATTTCTAAAAAAAGCAAGTTTACCAAAACTATGTAACACAAAAAAGTGGACAGTTAATATGAGACGGATAAAAAAAAAAAAATAATACCTGAAATAGCCATAGCAAAACCACAACCACCACCACAAACATCAGTCCAAAATCTACCAGCGTCAGCTAACGGCGTGAACTTAACTTCTAACGGAGCCAGTAACGGCGACCGTTGAGGTAACGCCCCAGGTAAATACCCCCACATATAAACTTGTAACTTATTATTTTCTTCTTCATTTTTATTTTCATTACTTTCACCATTCATTTTTATATAAAAAACCAAAAACACTAACTAAAAAACTTAACTCAAATTGTTATAAAATAAAAAAATGTCTTAGTGAATTACTATTATTTGTGAGATGTTTGAGTAGTACTAGTAGATGCGTATCAATTTTCATAAGGAAGGGTGTGCCACGTAGGATGGTTTTGTTTGTGATTGTACACGTGGCGACATGTGAGCCTTAGGATGGGTTAGGTTATTCTTAGCCACGAGTTTATGGGAAGTTTCTGGAAGGACGGTTTAGCTTAAGTTAGGGTGTTTGGTTTTTGTACTAAGTGTGTTCTTGACACGTGTCCTGTTTCTATTTTGAGGTGGTGGAATAAATTTTTGCTTCTTTAGGTTTGTGGTGGGATTGGGCTCAAAGCCCAAGTATTTAAAATAAACGATTATTTTAAACGTTGTCGACATGGGTTAGAGTAGATTGCAAAAATAGTCCTTGTAGTTTGGCCAGATTACAGATTCAGTTCTTATATTTTTGAAAGTTCACTCGTAGAGTCGTAGTCGTTGTGGAGAAATTACGAGTGGTCCCTGGCCAAAATTAAATGACTAAATTATTCTCACATGGACCAAACTGAAAAGGAAGATGAAGAAGGTAGTTTAGTAATTTAACTTTAGCTATAGATAAAATGTGCATTTATGACTGTATTTTTGAAAGATATGGTTTGAACCTGCGATTTAATCAAATCATAAAGACGATTTTTGTAGTTATGAAAGAAATCTTTTTATGCGTGTTTCTTAATTATAGATATGCATGTAATATGGAGTTGATTTACACAGATATGTTATCATTTTAAATACTCTTATGTACAAGCAGTTAAAAGTATGATATAAGTAAAGTACAATTGTTTAATGTATAGTTAATATAAAAGTGGTGTGCACATCAATTCTCATGTAATATAAAGCTAGTAACTCGCGTGTCTCAATGTGTGCTCTATTAAAAAAAAAGTTTGGTGCAACCTCAAGTAGTTCCTTAGTCATGACAGTTACATACATAGGGAGAACATCGGTTGACTTTTAACAGCAAACGCGGTTATTGCCATCAGAGTTGGCAAAAGAGAACGGTGTTGTGATCCGTCTACCAGAACCAAAGGGTCTTTCAATGGAAACCCCACTGTTGATACAAAAGTTGGGCGTACCAGGTTGTTGGGCTTTTGCTCTTATATCAATTAGCTTCTTAGTTCTTCGTCACCTGCGCACTAAGAAAATAAGACAACACCGTTAGGCTTATCGAAGGATTGTCTCCCCTGATTAGACTCCGGCGTGAGAGTAAGTAATCGATTTAGGGTTTAGTTGAAGAGTTAGGGATTATATAAATCGTACCTTGAATGAGAATCGTGTGATTCTATATATAGGGGCTAAGAAACCGTATTTCTTGCTCCTCACTCTTCGCACGCGTGGTGCTTATCCGAGGTAAGGATATCTATTCCTTGAATAGATAATCCTTATCGTTACCCGGTGGTTTAGATTGGGCCTTTGGGCTTTATGAGCTCAGAGCAATAATACTACGGCCCATACCATTGTCATAGTAGCCCATTCGTGATGGGCTTAGGTGTAAGTAATATCTATTATTTGGGCTTGTGGCCCAAATATAGGCTATACGTCATCATGTCCCCCCAGTCTAGTGCGCGCGGCGCATAGCCGTGGGTACTAGACTTAATACCATCAGCGGTAAGCGTGGCGGGGGGTTAAACTAATTTTACCGCCTTTTTGTAGGTGCAATGCACCTAATAATTTTGAAATGAATGCCTCGAAAGTCGGGGGTGGTGTCCATGTAGTCCTTGGGATTCGGGAAAAAGTGCTTGTACCTTTTGATCTTCTAGCCACCCATTTACTGTGAGTGGGTTCCACGTGGAGGGAAATTAGGGTTTTACCACCCTATATAAGAGTGCCGCCCCATTTTTTAACCACACAGTAAAACACATACAACCACTATTCATCTTCTTCTTCTTTTTAGAGCATTTTTCTGCAAGAAAATCTTTTAACTCTCGTAGGTAATCTTTGTGTGCGTCCCACTTATTTTTAAGATGAAAATGGTTGCTCAATTAGAGGACTTTCGCTCCGCGTTGTCTATTGAGGACGTCACGCAGTTTTCTTCCGACTATTTTGTGCCTTTGGATGTACATCCCGAGGCTCCAGATGTCGATGCGTGTATAGTTGACTTCCCCGAATGGAAGATAGGTCTATACACGAAATTTTTTGAGTATGCGAATTACCGCGTACCCATTTCCATTTTTCTGAGCGATTTGCTCAATCACTATCGCCTTCACATCTCTCAGCTGCACTGTATAGGTGCGGCGAAGGTGTCGAATTTTGAAGTGAACTGTCGTTTACTTGCGATAGAACCAACTGTAGATTTATTCCGCTCCTTTTACCACACGACGTGGTCAAATGGGTGGGTTTCCTTTGCGAAGCGCCAGGGGGCGCTTCAGTGTTATACGGAAAAGGTTGACGCCCTCAAAAATTGGAGGGAGTATTTCTTTTGGGTGGATGACGCAGTCTTTCCCTCTCCCTTTGAGTTTTATACTCAGGAAACCTTACCAAGGGATGGGCGCCCCGCACCCGGTTCCTATAATCGCACTGATGCGCAAACGTTAGATGCCAATCGACTGGCCATTAACCCCTATCCGGAGGAGTTTTTGGTACACGTGGGGTTGAGCCGCTCTTATTTTGGTGCTGCAGATGAGGTTCCCACTTTTTTAAGTGAGGATGGCCGGGGTGGGTGTTCATCCCTTATTCTTCATGCTTTGTAAGTCTTTTATTCTTGTCTTCGTGCTTTTAATAACTGATCCCTTTTTGTCTTTCTTGTTTCCCTTGATGTGCAGAGATGGATTTGTTCGCGGTGGTCAAGCTGGATAGGCCAAAGCAGGTAACCATAGGGGTGCGTCCTCTGAGGGAAGGAGAGCAGCCCTTGCTTGATGCGACTGCCGGTCACTTGACTGTTCTGCCTACGACGGTCCCTGAGGACACGTCACCACTTGTGGTGACGCCCGTCCAGAGTGTTGCGCCTGGAGTAGTTGTGGCTCCCACTGTGGAGGCGGTGCCTGATTTGGAGGTGGCGCACGAGGAGGCGCGCTCAGGGTCATCTGACAGCATTCGGATCCTGAAACCTGAGGAGGTGCTGAGGGAAGAGGTTGCGCAGAACTTAAAGCGCAAGGGAGAGGCTGGAACCAGTGGCACCAACAAGAGGCGTCGACACGTCATCAAAGACGCAGGGTCGAATGCGGAAGAAACTTCGACCTCTGGCGCACGGTTGAAGGCTGATGCTTCTCCGTTTCTGTAAGTGTGCATTCCTTCTCTTTTTTTTTTTTTTTTTTTTTTTTTTTTTTTTTTTTTTTGCAATTACTTGTTGTAATTTTTTGACTGCCTTTGTTTCGTAGGGACGACGCCGCGAAGGATGATGAGGTTTCCTCTCCGCAGAACGAAAACAAGGAGGGGAATACCGAGGCTGTTGATGGTGGTGAGGCGCAGCAGCTGATGGATGAGCTGGCTGCGACCACTGCCCGCCAAGCTGAGCTTGTTGCTCAGCTGAAGGGAAAGTATGCTGGGGAGAGCCGTGCTCTAGCCCAAAAGGAGGAGGAGTTGGTGACACTCCGCGCACAGTTGGCGGATGCGCAAGTGGAGCTTGGGGAGTCGAGGGCGTATGCTGAGAAAATCGCTCAAGATAAGATGAGCATTTTGGCTGACCTGCTGTATGCGAGGGCGAAACTTGAGCAGGTAAAGGCAAAGACATCGTGGTCTGTGTCGTATCTTGAAGAAAAAAGGGCCGAGCATTATGCTAGCCTGCAAGAGTTCAAGGAGCGCATGGAGAAGACGCTCGTGATGTATGAGGAGAAGCTACGCGTCCTCAGCATCGAGTATGATGAGGAGCTGTATCCTCATCTGATGTCTATGATAGCCGAGCGCAGGTATTCTTACACCCTTGTCTTTTAAATTTGCTTGTTCGCCCTATTGTGTATCTTACCTTATTATCACTTTGTGAATGCAGGTGGTTGATCAGCCATGGGCTTCGTCTGGCAGCTCTAAGTACTTTAGAGTTTGCGGAGGTGGTGGAAGCCTTTGGGAAGGTTGTTCACTGCGCGATAGCGCGTGGCCGTTCGCAGGCCATGGAGGAGCTCCGTGAGGCCAAGTTGTTGGAGAAGGACTTGGCGGAAATTCCTGGTTATAGCTCAACGGCGTACGACGAGCTGGTGCAGGCGATGGCGGGGCTGAAGGTTCTTGAGCTGCCGCATATAGGGAGGTTGGAGCGCGACCAAGATGACCTCATAGATGTGCTCATGGCGGGTCTGACGTTGCAGCGTCATCTTGGGGAGAATGCCGAAGAGGAGTTAGATTATTATCTAAAACCAGATGTCTCGCAGCTTCAAGTCCCAGTTTTTGCGCGGCCCCGTGATATCCTCAAGCCTTTTGCACTGGAGAAGGAAGTCCCCTTGAAGGAGGTGCTAGAGCGTCACGAGCAAAGGGTTGCCATAAAGAAGGGTATTAAGGGCAAGGCTGTGATGTGCGGCATCGGTGCTGCGCACCTTCCTCGATCTGATGGCGTTGCTGTGAGTGTTCCAACTGTGTCGCTCAAGGATGCTATAACGTTGAGTAAGCTGAAGGAGGCGGGGAGTTCCGCCGCTCCAGAAGAGAGCCATGATCATCGCCATAGCATATAGGTTGTTTGTAAATTTATGTATTTTCCCTTGTAATTTAATAAATATGGAATAAGATACATTTTGTTATAAGTTCGTAACTTAAATATACTTGCATTGTTTGCTAAGTTTGATTATTTTACTAAGTCTTTTAAGTGCGTAACTTAAGTATACTTGCATTGTTTGCTAAGTTTTATTTTTGACTAAGTCTTTTAAGTGCGTAACTTAAGTATACTTGCATTGTTTGCTAAGTTTTATTTTTGACCAAGTGTCTTGGCTCGTTATATTGCTAAGCTCGTACGGTGTACTTGGTATATGCGCCTCCGTCGTGGGGTGCGCATGTGAAACTTACCTCAACGTCTCGAGAGTAAGGCGCTTAGCAAGGATTCGTGATCCAATGTTGATGGGTTTGCAACCCTCTTATTCAACAAGTTAATTAGTAGGTTAACTTATCCTTTATGCCTTCGTGGGTCTTTAAGTGGTGCATGCACGCCATGTAGGCAGAAATATAAAATAAACAATATTGACATATATGCAATAAAGTAAAATGCGCTATGGAGTTAGCTAGAAACCATAACATTTTATTAATACTTGCAAGTAAGTGAAAAAATAGAAAATACAATTCCTAGAAAGAAAAAAGACAAACACTTATTGGGCACCTCGTAGGATGCAAGTGTGTTTGTGAAAGGGCCGTAGCCTAAAAGTAACATTTTTTGAGATTACAGATGTTCCAAGTGCGCGCTAGGTCGTGACCTTCCATATCGCGCAACCTGTATGCGCCGTTGCCGAGCGCGTCTGTGACCTCGTAAGGTCCTTCCCATTTGGGTCCGAGCTTGCCTGTGTCTTCTGCGTGGCTCGCGTCATTGGCGCGGTAAACAAAGTCTCCTGGTCTGAAGGAAGTGTCTTTGACTTTTGCATCATAATACTTCTTCATTTTTGCCTTAGCCTTTGCTTCTCGTATAGCTGCACGTTCGCGTCTTTCTTCCAGTATATCTAAGTCTATGCGCCGTTCCTCGTCATTTGTTGTGACGTTGACCTCTGCTGTGCGTATAGTTGGCATTCCTATTTCAGCTGGTATGACGGCTTCTGTTCCATAGACTAAGGAAAATGGCGTGTCGCCAGTACTGGTTTTGATTGTCGTGCGATGCGCCCACAAGACGTGCGAGAGCTCATCTACCCATCTTCCTTTATGTCTGTCAAGGCGCGCTTTTATGCCTTCGCCTAGACTGCGATTAGCGCGCTCAACTAGGCCATTGGTTTGTGGGTGTTTGACTGAAGCAAAGTGTTGTGTGATGTTCAATTGTGCGCACCAATCTTTGAATGGGTTATCACATAATTGTTTTCCGTTGTCTGATACGATCTCGCCTGGTAGGCCGAAGCGACAGACAATATTGTCCCAAACAAAGCGTTTGACTTGGTTTCCCGTAATGTTTACCACTGCTTTTGCTTCGATCCACTTTGTAAAGTAGTCTATGGCTACGATGAGGAACTTTATTCCTCCAGCTGCGACGGGGAAAGGTCCTGCGATGTCAATACCCCATTTGTAAAATGGCCATGGTGAGGTGATTGGTGTTAGCTCGTGCTGTGGTCGGCGCGGAATAGGCCTATGTACTTGGCAGTTGCTGCACTTTCTTATTAGATCGCGTGCGTCGCGGTGCATTGTTGGCCAATAGTATCCTGACCTTAGAGCGCTTGCCACCACGGATCGTGGCCCTGAGTGCATACTACATGACCCAGCGTGAATTTCGCGGAGTACGTAGTCTGCTTGGAGGGGTCCAACACATCTGAGCCATGGTTGTAAGAAAGATCGCCGATAGAGTACGTTGTCGCGTAATTCGAATCGTTGCGCTGTGCGCCGTATTCTTCGAGCGTCTTTATTATCTTGGGGTAGGATTCATTTGCTAATAAATTCGATGATAGGTGTCATCCACGTAGGATCTTGTTCCTCTATCACCGTTGACATCTCCATATCTAAGATTGACTTGTTTTTTAGGGTTTCTACCAATACCTGTTTTGAAAGGTGTGCGAAGCTTGTGGATGCAATCTTGCTGAGTGCGTCCGCCTTCCTGTTATCTCCTCTAGGTACTTGTTTAATTGTGAACCTATCAAAGTTTTTAATCAAAGATTTTGTCTTCTCCAGGTATTGGATCATGTGATCATCCTTGGCTTCGTATTCCCCTAACACGTGGTTAGCGACTAGACGCGCATCTACATTTGCTTCTAGGTTGCGAACACCCATTTGGATTGCGATGCGTAGTCCGGCTAGTAGGGCTTCGTATTCTGCCTCATTGTTTGTGGCTGTGAACTCAAAGCGTAGCGCGTAGGTGAATTCCATACCTTCTGGATTTGTGAGAATAAGGCCTGCGCCTGATCCATCTGCGCATGAGGATCCATCTGTGAACAAGGTCCACGGTTCCTGTAGGTCTGTTTTTGCTGTAGAGGTCGGGCTGTCGCTATCTGGCTTCTCCACGATAAAATCGGCTAAGACTTGTCCTTTGATTGCAGTGCGCGGCCTGTACGAGATGTTATACTCACTTAGCAGTACACTCCATTTTTGTAAGCGTCCTGATACGTCCGGTTTAGAGATAACTTGTTTAATTGGCTGATCAGTGATTACCGCTATTGGATGCGCTTGAAAGTATCTGCGCAGTCTTTTGGATGCGAACACTAGAGCCAAGACCAGTTTTTCCATAGCACTGTAGTGAACCTCTGTTTTCTTTAGGGCTTTGCTTACAAAGTATATGGGTGTCTGGACGGAGTCTCTGTCTGTCAATAGTACTGCGCTAACTGCTTCGTGGGTTGCCGATAAGTACATGATTAGTTCTTCCCCTGGTCGCGGTGCGACGAGTTTGGGAAGAGATGCCAGATGGTGTTTAAGTTGTTGGAAAGCTTCTTCTGCTTCGGGAGTCCAGCGAAAGTCTTCCTTTTTTGTGCACTTCGTGAGTGTTTTAAAGAGGGGAAGGGACTTGTCCGCTGACTTAGATAGGAAGCGATTCAGCCCTGCTAACTTTCCATTTAGTGACTGACTTCTTTGAGTGTGCGTGGGGAGGGGAGATCAATAACAGCCTTTGTCTTCTCTGGGCACGGTTTGATTCCATCGGGTTCTATCAAGTATCCGAGGAACATGCCTTCAGTTGCGCCAAAGGTGCACTTCTTGGGATTCAACTTCATGTTTATCCTCCCCAACGTTCGGAATGTTTCCTCGATGTCGCGCACCAATTCGTCCTCTGTATGGCTTTTGATGACAAGGTCGTCAACATAGACTTCCAAGTTGCGGCCTACTTGTTTTTCGAAGGCTGTATCCACCAGTCGTTGGTATGTCGCGCCAGCGTTTTTCAGGCCAAAAGGCATTTTTGTGTAGCAGTATACCCCTTGACTGGTGTGGAAAGCTGTTTTTTCTTCGTCTTCCACTGCCATCTGGATCTGGTGATACCCTTTATATGCATCCAGGAAGCATTTGAAGGGGTATCCGCACAAGGATTCGACCTTCCAGTCTATCTCTGGCAGTGGGTAGCAGTCTTGCGGACATGCTTTGTTGAGGTCAGTGAAGTCTACGCACATCCTCCAACTGCCATCGCTCTTCTTTACCATAACTGGGTTCGAAAGCCAGTCATGATAGTATACTTCGCGCATGATTCCTGCATCTACTAGCTTGTGTACTTCTTCCAAAATAGCCTTTGCACGATCTGGGGCCTGGCCGCGCTTCTTTTGTCGTATTGGAGGGTATCCTTGTCGGATTTGTAACTTATGCTCTGTAATAGAGCGCGGTACTCCCGTCATATGCTTTGGTTCCCATGCAAAGATATCTAGGTTCTTTTGCAAGAGTGCGCATACGGCTGCTTTACCCTTGTCAGATAAAGATCCTCCAATCGAAACTTGTTGTTCCGGATAATCTGGGTGAATAGCGACTTTTAAATTTGGCGGTTTTTCCGTGCGCTGTTCTGGAATAGTCTTCGCTTCAGTTGTTACTGCGATGCATTCTCTTGGTGGTACTGTTGTGTTATAGAGAGTGACCACCCCTCCTTCCACTGGGAATTTAAGCATTCCGTGCGCTGTGGATGGTACCGCGCGCATGGATGATATTCCTGGTCTTCCAATTATACCATTGTATGGTGAAGGAGACTTTATTACCATGAAATTTATCCATGTCGCGGTTGAGTGTTGTTCATCTCCTACGACCACTAATAAGCGTAACTGCCCCATGGGCCAAATCTTTTCTCCTGTGAATCCTGTTAATGACATTGTAGCTGGTATCAACTGACTTTGGATTTCAGGTCGCAGCCTTTTGAAACAGTGATCGTACAGGATGTCCGCGGATGCTCCACCATCAATGTACATGCGGTGGATGTCATGTCCCCCCGTATGTATCTCAATGGTTAGAGGTTCCACGACTGCGTTGTCCGCGGCTATGGTAGGGAAGGATATCTCTTTTTCTGGAGAGAATTTCTGGCTGACCTTTTGCTTTATCTTTCGTTGCCATGATTGTATCATGTAGATAGTATCAGCTTTTTCTTTTGGGGGTTCTTTCTTGCCCCCGTTTCTCTGCTTATCCTTTCCCTCCTTAATGTTTTTCACGAGGTGGTCCATCCTGCCTTCTCTAACTAATTTTTCAATTAGTTGTTTTAGTTGAACACACTCGTTAGTTGCATGGCCTTTTTGGCCGTGGTACTCGCAGTATCCACTACCTAGGCGCTTTGCTTCTGCTGTGCGCATTGGTGGTGGTTTTGGGAAGTTCGCACCTTCTGTTACAAATATTTCTCTCGGAGTTTTAGTGAGAGGAGTATATTTGTCGTTGTCTCTTCCACTGCGATAGTTCCTGCTGCGGTTGTTGTTCTGATCATTGGATTGTCTCCCCGGCTGTTCTTGTTGCCTATAGTTTGAATATCCTTTTTTGTTATCCGCAGCAGCTTCTTCTCCTTGTATAAAGGATCTAGTACGCTTTGTTAACTCGTCAAAGGATTGTGGAACTTTGTCATTAAGCTTCCGGATGAGTTCTGGGTTATTGATCCCATTCATGAACCCTGAAATTTTTAGAATTTTAGGACATGCTTTAACTTGTATGCACTCATCCTTGAAACGTTCCATAAAAGCGCTGGTGGATTCCCCTTGGCGCTGTTTCACTCTTGCTAGCTCCACAGGGTTTTTAGCGCACTTCTTTCGCTGGGTGAAGTTGTGGCGGAATGCTTTCCGTAATTCCTCAAATCCACCGATGCTCCTACGTGGGAGTTTGCTAAACCATGTGCGCGCGTTTCCTACTAACGTGGAATTAAACATGTGGCACCACACAGGTTGTGGCCAATTTTCGATTGTTGCGGCTGACTCGAAAATTTTTAGGTGATCGTCAGGATCACCTGTTCCATCATATGTTTTTACGTTAGCGGGCATGCGCCTGCGTTTGTGGTCTGAGTAATCGCTGATGCGTCGCGTAAACGCGTCAATTTTCTGACGTCGCCATGGGAGGGACATATCTTCGTTCTCCTCCTCACGGCGTCTTCCTCTTGACTTCCAGTGTCCTGTTTCTTTATCCTCGTTGTCCGAGGAGTCACTGGAAGACGGGTAGTCTCTCTTTCGGCGCTTGCGCCTACTTCTTTCAGAAGAGGAGCCTGAGGGATCTCTGCTTGGGGATCTTCTTCTTCCCAATCTATCTTGGATCCTCCTGCTCCCAGGTTTTGAAGATCCTTGGCTTGGCGAATGTTGAGGCCCTAATCGATCATGTATTCCCCGACTGCCAAGTCTGGAGTGGACATTGGTGCGCCTCTCGCTGTCTCCAGAGTACTACGAATCAGATATTGTACCTAACCTATCATGGATAGTGGTACGTTCTGTGCGTCTTCCTCGTGGGGGACGCGGTGGTGATGGTTCACGTTCCAGAGCAAAATTGAGTCGTGCTTGTAGGCTCGTGTTTGCTCTTCTTGTTGCTTCTTCTTGCATGAGGGCAGTTAATGTTTCATAATTTTGGGATACAAAGTTCCCCAAAGTTAGATCCGGTGCGTCCTCAGTTGTTGCAAGAATTTCTTCCTCAGTGTTAGGCGCCCTGTTCCGTTCAGGAGCGCCTGGCGGCACAGTGTTGTTCACTGCGGGTGTAGCCTGATGAGGAGTGGTGAAGAGGGTGCGTTGGAGTTCCTCAATGCTTGGGACCACTGAAGAGATTATAGGTAGTTCCGTCGCTTGAAGAGACTGGGTTGTTCCTGCCTCTTGGTGATCAGGTGCGCTGGTTGTCCCAGCAACCTGCCTAGAGGTCGAATCTTGTCGATTCTTCTTCTGATGGTCACGCTTTTCTGACTGCGGAGTCCGCTGGCTCGAATTCTTATGTTTCGTCATTCTAGTTCTTAGTAGGGTCCCACGGATGGCGCCACTTGTTGATACAAAAGTTGGGCGTACCGGGTTGTTGGGCTTTTGCTCTTATATCAATTAGCTTCTTAGTTCTTCGTCACCTGCGCACTAAGAAAATAAGACAACACCGTTAGGCTTATCGAGGGATTGTCTCCCCCGATTAGACTCCGGCGTGAGAGTAAGTAATCGATTTAGGGTTTAGTTGAAGAGTTAGGGATTATATAAATCGTACCTTGAATGAGAATCTTGTGATTCTATATATAGGGGCTAAGAAACCGTATTTCTTGCTCCTCACTCTTCGCACGCGTGGTGCTTATCCGAGGTAAGGATATCTATTCCTTGAATAGATAATCCTTATCGTTACCCGGTGGGTTAGATTGGGCCTTTGGGCTTTATGAGCTCAGAGCAATAATACTACGGCCCATACCATTGTCATGGTAGCCCATTCGTGATGGGCTTAGGTGTAAGTAATGTATATTATTTGGGCTTGTGGCCCAAATATAGGCTATACGTCATCACCCACGAACAGTGGCGTAGCTTTTAAGGGGCCGGGGGGGGGGGGGGGCGCCCGACCCCCCGAAAATTTTTTTGCGATGTAGGGGATATATAGTTTTCGTGTAGAAAATTTTCGGTATATTCGGTTTCGACCCCCCAAAAATTTTGATATACCTCAAATATAGCCTTAGGAAAAAAAAAAATTAGATCCCGACCTCCCACTTGAAAATTCCAAGCTTCGCCACTGCCCACGAACAATCATATAGTTGGTTCTTGTCTTGTTTAGGCATTTGGGTCATTCCTCTCAGACAAAACAAAATCGGAATCTCAAATCTCTTTGAAGTAGAGGACTATACTCGATTACTCGGTACCAAACTATCTAAAAGCGAATGAAGTCTCAGTTATTAGGATTGGATCTATAATTTTGATATGTATGATTTTCTCTGTTTGTATGTTTATACGGTATTGTACAAATAACAAAGAGTAGTATGAAATTACTTATAATTCAATATCGAATTCTAATTTGTATGGTGATGTGAACAAACACGTTCAATATTTCATTTTAGATACATTGTACTCCATAATACCTACTCATTTTTTTTTTTTCCTGTCGTAGTGTCTTTCATACATCAAAATCATATGGGACCTGCCATAAATAGTTTTAACAACAACGATCTTCCTTGTGCAAAAGTATTTGTAACCACTCAAATCTAAAGGCCCACATAGATGGTTGGACTTTCACTAAATCAGAGTTGGGCCATAAATGGATCAATGGCCTGCATTTGCACGAATGAATCTATTGGCTACCAATTGAGCTGTGATAATTTGCAATCATAATGAAACCATGTAAACCATCTACAAGCCACTTGTTTCCAGGTGGTCTTCGTACCAATCATGTCCGTACAATCATTTGATGATTGCATAAACATTTAATGGTATATATATTAATTGTTTTGGCTCGCGGGCTTAATCGAGCATTGAGTATGAAGTTCAACTTTGACTTCACATTCGAGTCTTTATAAGCTCGGTTTGTTTCGAACTTTTACCGAGCCGATTTTTAGTAATTCACATCCTTAACACTAAGCATGTACTAAAATTATTCAATTTTTGAATCGGATAGATCTAATAAAGTTCTTCTTTTTTTAATACAATATTTAGCTCACTGTAAAACAAAAATTTTATCGATTTCTGTGACACCTAGGACTTCGTAATTCTGCCCTAGCCTATTGTGTTACTACTAATAATATAAACAAAATTGAGGATGTTATAACCACTAAACTTAAATAATATTAGCCCCTAGGCCAATTTGAACGAAGATAGGATTCAATACGGGAGATGATTTTGCACACTCCAAATTTTTATTAGGACACTCCAGTTTACAAGCAGTTAAAGCAGCATGTTAATAATGTACAAGTATCTAATCCATTTATTGGAGTGTCCCAATCAATATGAAATGTGTGCAAATCAATTTCCAATACTAAAAGGTGTTTACTTTTCACTTAATGAGTGGGTCTAATTCTTTAGTTCATTTTAATGGGGGAGCTCTACCAAAACCTCTCTCTTTAAGTGACTAATATGGTAATATGTCTACGCCACTTAATTTAGTAAACAAGCCATTCATTCCTAAGATTCGACCTCAATAATTTGATATTTATATATTGAGGGTGTGAGTTTTTGTATGTATTTTCACACAACCAAATGCACCCATTTATAGTTGTTAAAACAAACGAACGTGACCATTGATGAATCAACATATCTATTGGAAAGATAACTCAAAAAATCAATAAACAAAATCGTTACTTTTTTCTTTCAAAAATAACTGTCACTAACAAATTATTATATCTTTTATATAATAAAACAAAACCCTATTGGGAATTTTCCAATTCAAAAAAATGCATTCATATTTTATTTAATAATAATTTTTTTTAAAAAGTGTTAGGTAATATTTTATATTTATCCATAATATAATTAGAAAATAAATACATAAAAATAGATAAGATGCAATTAACAATATGATTAAGATTTTTAAATAATTATCTTTAATAATAAAAAACTATAATTAAACATCATAAATCAAACAAAACAAATATTAAATTATTTGTTTTTTAATAAATAAAATTATATGATTCAAAAAAAAATTTAAAAAAACTCGCGCGTGCGCGGGCATTATAACTAGTATAAGTCTACACATAAATCTTTTATATAATAAAACAAAACCCCTATTAGGAATTTTTCAGTTCAAAAAAATGCATCCATACTTTATTTAGTAATAATTTTATTTAAAAAAAATTATTTTCTTATTAGGTAACATTTTATATTTATCAATAACATAAGTAGAAGATAAATACAAAAAATATAGATAAGATGCAATTAACAATATGATTAAAATTTTTAAATAATTATCTTTCATAATAACAAACTATAATTAAAAATCATAAATCAAACAAAACAAATATTAAATTATTTGTTTTTTAATAAATAAAAATATATGATTCAAAAAAATTTTAAAAAAAAAAATTCGCGCGTGCACAGAAATTATAGCTAGTTTAATATACACCAAATTAGTTTTTGTAATTTTTCTAAAAAAAAGGCTTCAGTGGAATTGATCTACGCTTGTATACCACTTTCTCTCTCTCCCGTATTATATATGGGATAAATGTAACACACAAAATTTTGTTGGTAAAACGGTAAAACCCACAAGTGCCAACATATTGACATATGCCTGTTATTGCTGATTGTTATATTTAAGGCATATAAAAAATAGTAAGAGCGAAGATGCTTAAATGGGATTTAAGATATACTCCTTATCTTAATATCGGTGAAAAATATGAAACGGAGATGCATGAAGATGAATACAAATATAAATCACTCCAATCTTCATGTGGACACATATACACATCATTGATTTTATATAAAAGATAAGATAAACAATATTATAGCTATAAGTTTCCCAATCCTAATTCATAAAAATAACATGGAATGCTAGACAAATCCAGATGCGTAGAATTAGAAAACCAGACTTAGCAGCCAATTATATCTGACATCTGAAAAAGATATTGAACACGACAATCATATTATAAAAGGGGAAATCAGACTCTCTTCGTACTCAGTGGCATTTATGTGATAGTAATCTATATCACTTGGAGAAGACTTTAGGAATTTATGTGAATTTTTTGATGTGTCGTAGATAATCAGTTCCTTTGTATCAATAATCATCATTAGAATTCTTCCATCATCCATAAGATTTATAATTTGGATTCTCCAATATTTATCTTCTTGACCCAATGTCAAGGAAGGTGACTTTGACCATGAATTCTTAACGCCTTTTTCTGTCTTCATTACCCACATATCGAACTTACTAAAATGCTTGTTCGTGTTGCGGACGCGGGTGATCAATGAAAGGCATCCATGTAACGTACCCAAATGTGTATGTGAGCAAATATGTTCACAAGGTAGATGTATCTCCGAAATTACCATCTCGTTAACATCGAGAGCCACTATCTTCTCATATGCAAGCCAATACAAATATCCATTTAGAAACGTACCTACATCACTCAAAAATTCAGTATCTTTCATGAGGATATCTGACGTGCTCCATGATCTCTCTTTAAGATTAAAGACATCACAAGTGTAACAATTGTCATTGCGATCCTTAAAGTTTCTAAACCGAACAATCTTCAACTCATCTTTGGTTACACCATAACCAAATCCATATCTACATTCGGAGTTATACAAAGGGGAATACGGATCAGGAATTATCTCGGATGCACGTGTAAATGGATTGTATAGGATTATATGGCTAGTGAAATTTTCAGGCTTTTTACCCAAAACATTTTTAGACTTACTCCCAACATCTTTATCGTCATTAACAGCCAAAGCGACTATCCCATTAAATGTTCCTATAACTCTAATATTTCTAACACCACCATCGGTCCGACGTTCAAAAGGATAGTGAAGCTTGACCGTATCATCACCGCATGGTCCATTGTCCTCAATGGCATGAAAATCTGGGGCAACAAGAAGTATCTTTCGACGTAATTTTGCCTTCATAAAATAAGGATCTGAAACCAAACGGTTCCAATGTGCTGAGACACATCTGGACCGTAGTAAAGGCTTTGTTGGAAGCCTTCCTAGTATGTTTTGAATAATTTCATCAGGCATATTGACGATCGCCCTCTGTATCTATACACGAAATAAACACAAGAAGTTAACATCAATTATAAACATGCATCATGTGGTTGGAAATTATATATCCTTCTTGATTTTCTTTTCCTTATAAAGAGTTTCTTTAAGGTCTAGTATATATATATAGTTTCCTTTGCATTCAAATGCTATTTACCTTATAATTTTTCGTTTCTTTATCAATACATATCATATGTAAAACAGTGGAAGTTGGTAATTAGGGATACTCTTAACCATTGGGGTATTGCATCGGGGTATTATTCGCTTGCTACAATGCAAACAGTTGAGGTTTTTACTTTAGAGTAGATAATTAAGTCATATGCTCAATCTTAACTATAAACTAAAGATTATTATAACATGTGTTCATTAACTAGGGCTAGATAATTTGGGAAAGGCAGGTCATTCAACACCCAAAAGAGACCTTTCAAGAAATTGCAAATACTCGTAGCAACATGAAAACCAGACAGGGCGGCAGCCAAAATATGCAAATTGTTGTCAATTAAATAGGTATATAGTATAGCTAGTTAGATATATATGGATCTCTGGATTAATCCGTTATACGATTGATAAACCGTAGGTGCACATAGCTAACAGTTATATTCTGAGCAAGGTAGAATTACTTATCCATGCTTTAAGAAAAGGGCTATTTGTTTTATGTCAATGTCATAGAAGAACATGGTTACCTAAAGTCTTTGATACAGTGGTATGTAAGTGTCCTTAATAATTAACCAAGAGGTTGCAGCATGTAGGTTCAAGTTTCATTATAGAAATTTTTAAAATTATGTGAGATAGGTTGTATACAGAGGGGGCTTAAGGGGTGTGCAAGTGGTGCCATAGCACCGGGCCTCCACTTTAAAGGGCCATATTTTTCTTAGACTTGTATATATATACATTAGATATTAAACAAATATGCGGCATATAATTCAAGTTTACATGCAATTTCTCTTTATTTTAGAAGTTTACTTGGACCTCCTTGTGGTTATTGCCTAGGGGGTACTGAAAATCACCGGATGGCCCTGGTTGTATAGGCATGTGAGAAAACTATCAAAATAAATAACAAGAAAGCATAGTTGTATTACCTTCCTAGTGAATGGCTTAAACTCAGTTTGTTGTTTGTTTGCTATGGTTGATTCTTTTACCATCAACTTCTTCCTAGATTGATAGATGGTATCGTATCCTTGCAAGATTGCTCCATTCCACTGGCTTGGAAACAGATTAAGCCAAGGTTGTTTGTAATAATCCAACGGTATTGCAAACTCCACCTCGTAACTGTCGTTTTCAAATAAAGATACTACACGTGATGGCTTAGTTTCCACAATATGAATCAAATACTTGTTATAGTTGTGATTCACCACAATATTGTCCCCAGTTGTTAAACAAGCGACATTATCCCTTAAAGCTTTTTTTAGAACCAATTCATGATCTGAAAGAGTAAAGAATTTAGTGGTACGTGGTTGGACCTTGATGTAATTCCCTTCAGGGAGACTCGTGTCTTTTATGTTCACTAGGTCACCTTCTCTTATATTCAGTTTCTTCATCATCCAAGTGGGCAAGAAAGTAAACCCGTCATCAGCAGTGAACTCGGCAACACCGCAGTGGTAGTGGAGAGTACTTGTGTCGTTGGATTTGGCAACGCGGAAGGTCATCCGACAAACCAGTTTTTGGCTTTTGCTGCTGAGGGCAGAGGCTGGCATGATGATATTACTTCCTGCTTCAAGATGGGTTTTTTTGTCGATTAGGGACAGTGGGAAACACATGTAGGATTGGGTGTCATGAGTTTGATCATCGGATTCCATGTATGAAGATCGTTCGGTTAAAAAAATAATGTGTGGTCGAGGACTCGGTGGTGTAATAGTTTTATATAAGGATCGATTGAGCTTAACATTGGAAACAATTATTATATATAGCGGTCTCTTAGCAAAATATGGCAGGTTTCCTCGATCCATAAGTATTGATTGTGATCACTTGTCTCCATATATCAAAGAAGGCGGTCAATTATTACTTATTTGGTTTTGCTGAATACAATCTTGGTTTTTGTATAAAGATTCTATAGTTACATAATTACGGATCTTTAGTTAACACTAAATATTTCATAACTAACCTTACTTACAATAGATGTATATAATTATTATGAAATATATGAGTTTATTAATTGTTAATTTTATAAATTTGAAATGCTTAAACAAAACCAGAGTTGTTTTTAGCAAATTCTTTATTATATTAAACTACACATATACTCGTACAAAAAGTGACATTGTATAAAGGCAAATAATTATACTTGCAAAATTATGATTCTGCTTTAACGTTTGATACAAAACTTATGTTTTTTGAAATACAAAGCGTGTCTTTTTTAAAATTAATATATTATGTATTTTTTAAAAGTTGTCAAATTTATAATTAATCAAGAAAAGACATAATTTAAGTTGTCAAGTTTAAAAAGTACTTAAAAATAAGTTATACAAATTACATTAATTTAAGTTTTCAAGATTCCAAAATTTCAAAAATATGCATTCACTCTTTAAAAATAAAAGTAGCATATGTAAGATAATAATTCGATATCTCTACAATATATAAATTTAATTACAATATACAAATTTAAAACCATTTGTTTAAAATGGTCAAAAATGATAAATGTGAAATTAATAATTTACCAGTACTACTTATTACTTTAAATATAATACTTTACATGCATACATATATATTTTTTCTTTCATTACTACTTATAAGTTAAACTTTTGACTCATTAAACCGTATTCATTTATTTAATACACGAAACACATATTACAATTTCACAACTATAATTATCTAACACTCGTTTATAGAAACAAAAGTATCATAAAGTTCATATCAATTTTAACATAAAGAATATTATTTTGACATTGACTTGCGAGCATTTTGGCAATGTTTGTTTTCACAATTGTAACTATAAATTCGTTAACCTTAGTTAGAAATGTCATGTGTACGTCAAATAGATGGTAAAATGGAAATAACATATACATTTGGTTTTTGTTTCTAAATATGTTACGCTCATTGTAATATATACATTTGTTACATTTGGTTTTTGTTTTTAAATATGTTATGTTCATTACTAGTATAATATTATAGGTATGTATACATTTGTTATAGTAGACGAAGTTTTCGCCAAAAAGTGAAGAAAAAAAAATCGCATCACACTCCTAAACTATGTAGAGTTACGATAACTATCATGTACTTTTAGTTATTTACGGTATTTTTTTTTTTTTTTTTTTTTTTTTGTTTAACAATTTTTATTTATCAAGTATTTAGCGATTTCTTTATAAAATAAACATACCGAAGAAAAAGTTTCTAAATTTCCTACAAATAAGCCTGATATTTCAATACTTTTAACATACGTATGATTTTATAAGAAATGATGAAGTTTTACATATATTTTTTGTAAAAATAAAATAAAAAAATTCAAAACACACCCTTAAAGTATCTAACAAATTTCAAAAACTACCTTAAACTTTATTTAGAAATAAAGAAATTCGCAACACCCCCGACTATGTGACGAATTATGAAAATTACCTTATACTATTAGCTACAGTAATTAAAAATATAAAATCTACTTCTTATTTTTTATCACAAATTTCGAATAAAATGAGCCTAACATTGCAATACTTTTGTTTTACGTACTCTTTTATAAAGAAGTTGCTTATTTTGTCTTGTATTAAGTCAAATTAATTACAAATATTTAAATGATATAAACTGTAATAGATAAATAATATGAATTGAATTATACAATTTAGTTATATGAAAACAAATGAAATAATTATATAAACATATACAATATTTTGATGCAAAGAAAACAAGTAATTAAACTATTTAACAGATCAAACAATACACTGCTGTAATGCGGGCATTTAGTACTCGTTTAACACATTTTTCCATCCTAATAGGCTAATCTTGAATGGTATGCATGCAACATGCAACAATATACTCGTGACTAAAGCTTGTACGCCCATGTCAGTTCAACAATTATGGCATGGTTTGTGTATTCTCCGTGATGACACGTAAACGTGATTAGACATAATTTTGTGTTAAAATAGATGAAGAAAACTTGAAATGTTCCTTATATAAGTTTCTTGAAAATTTTCAAAACTTACGAGTTTACTTAAATCTAAAATGGTAAAGTTAAAATGTGATTGTAAATTCTCTTTAAAAGTTATAAATAAAATATGTTCACTAAGAGGGTGTTTGGCTTGAAAGTATAGGATTTGGTTTGTAGGGTTGGTTTTTAAAAATTGAATAAGACGAAACGTCTAATTTGGTCCCCAGAATGTTTTACAACCAAGCTAACAAGGGTTAAATGGTGGAGTTTTTGACTTAATGTTTAAGATTAGGTTGGGAAATATTTGTATTGAAAAGTTTTATATAAGTTTTGAATTAGAGGTAAATGGTAATGGTGGTGGAAGAGAGGTTGAAGAAGAGCGTTTGTATGAATTAAATTATTTTTTACTTAGGATTTAATATTTGAAAATTTCATAGACCAAAGGTTTTATTGAGAAAATATTATATTACGTATACACCCATCACCCATAAGTCAAGTCTGTTGACTAATGGGAAATGGTAACTAGCGGTAGTAAAAAAGGACCAAAAACTGTTGGGACTAAAATTGTGATTTATGAGAATTAAGGACGAAATTCGCGAATCGGATGGTATTTCGGGACATTCGGCGTAATTTACTCCATATTTTATTAAGTGGAAGAAAAGATAAGTATACACTTTTAATATTCACAGAAAGATGATGGTGGTATAATTATTTCAGTAACCCATAGAGAAAAAAATTGAAATTTATTAAACGTTCACCAAAAAAAAAGTATGTTATCATGATTTATAATATCATTTAACATTGTAATCCAATTGATTCCAGAAACTTTCACATTGATGAACTCTTTTCGGTTTGTCATTAAACATGCTATTATTTTTAGGCAGAATTGCATATTTATCCCTCTCAAAATAAATAATTGCATATATATTCCATTGAGTTCACTTTAGCTTATTCACAAGCTTTCTAAAGTTTCCTCAGCATTTAAATCAGTCTTATATAAGAAAAACCAAAATACCAAAAATAAAAGATAAATAGCAAATAAATAAAAAATTTCTCTGTGGAAGAAGATAGAAGCAGAATCATGGTTAGTTTTGGATTGCTTTTGGTTTAGACTTCCATGGGGAATGTATAGGATTGTGTGGTGAACTGATTTGGTGTCATTGGGTGAGCATAGGACCAATGTAAGATTTTCCTTTTCAATCCTTAGCATTCACTGTAGCTTAGCTTGTTGTGTACTTAATTTTTGCTTATTTCTGCTGTTTTAGGTTAATTAGTGATTATATGTTTCATGTATGCTCATTTAGTAGTTAGTATAATTTTTGTTTAAAAGCTACTTAATTAACTGTGAAGCATTGGTAGTAATTTTAGACATTTGCTCTAAATTGCTTAAGCTGAGTTGGACATGCTCATTTAATTATTTTTAGTCTTAATCAATCTCTGTATCTTCACAGCACAGCTTACAACAATCTTTTGAAGTGAAAATCAAAAACAGTTTCAAGTTATAGGGGTGTTTGGTTGTGCACTGTTCTGTTGGTATAAGCCATCACTTAGCTTGTTTTTCTGCACCATTAGTATTGTTAGGACATATTAGGTCTAGGTATACCAAGAAATTGCATGCTCAACCTCAGAAAGTCAAAAATCTCATTTTCACTTCATTGTTCATAAACTGTCATTGCATTAATGCCCATAATCTACATACTAGCTTAAGAGTTGATAATCTAGCTTAATTTCACACCTTACTAGCTTAGAATAACATAATCAGTGGGTAATTTTGATTCAAAGTTCATGAAAGTCAAATCATTAGAAAATATCAAAAGTCAAAATTTTACTTTGACAGAAATCTCAAAAGTAGCACGATTTGTTTTGAATTTTGTAGTGAGTTTTAGAGCTTGTGCTTTTTAGGATTAGTACTCCCCCAGTTGGTCTTCAAGTTTCCATCCTTGTTTGATTTTTACAATTTTTCTTGTGGGGTCCACAGTCCTCCAAAGTAGGCTGCAGGGATGGTGATGCCCTGCTGCAGCAGTTAACAGTCTCACCACCACCACTTGGTGGTGGTTTCCTGGCCATCTCATTGGTCCACAAGCCCCCCAAATTGGTCCTTTCAACCCCCCCCTGGTGGGCTTTCAAGTTTGACCATTTATTTGACCTGAGAACCCCTGGGTCCCACTTGATTTAGCCACAAAAGTGTGTCCCAATTTCTGAGTTCATATAAGAATCCAAGAGCTTATTTTGTGCTTAATAGCTTATTCTGTGGTCACATTTAGCTTTTTCCAGCTCATACATGTTCAAATAAGTTATTTGGACCAGATTCATCATAGTGGGTCCCACTTAATGCTATTTTAGCTTATTTCTTGCCTTGGTCAACAAAAGTCAAACTGGCTCACAATTAAGCTTGTTCTCAGCTTATTTTTATGTTATAAAAAGTTTGTTTTTACAAAAGTTTTTCATTTTTAGTTATAAAATAGTTTTCCAAAAAGAAAATCCAGAAAAGTCAACTTAATTTTTAAGTGATAGTTTCTATTTAATTTTATTTAAATTTTATTTTTCATTTTTAGATTTTAATTAAGTACTTGTCATTTTTATATTTTTATTAATTTCCTCTTATATTAAAGTAATTATAATAATTTTCTCAGATTTTTATTTTATCATTTAGTATTTATTAGAATTAATCTTAGTTTTATTAATTATTAATTAATAATTAGTTTTTATTAAGTAAAACCTAGTTTTTATATTTTTCCTAGCTTTTATATAATGTCAAATAATTTTCGAAATTTTCATGTAATTTTTAATGTCCATTTTCTATTTTTCTTAATTTAAAATAGTTTATTTAGGTAATTAATAATTAATTAGTAATTAATTAATAGAAAAATCACAAAAAGACAAAAATACTTATTTTTAATTTTAAAAATTATTTTTAGTTATTTTATAATTTTAGAAATTTTATTTTCATTTTTCTAGTGTTTAAATAATATTGTATTATATTTAAGTTGTTTAAATATTAATAATAAGTATTAATTAGTATTTAATTAATAATAAATAATTAAATAGTGTAAAAATTAATTTTCCTTTTCTAAAAACTTTCTTTTATCTTTTAGTTTGTAAAAAAGTCATTTTCACCCCCTGGGTGTTTTCAGATTTCCGTTTTCACTTTTTATTTTGTACGTTTACGTTTTATTTAAACGTGAACGTACGCGTTTTAAGTTTTAAACGTTTCTGGTTTTTCTGACTTTCCAGTCTTGTTAATATAGTGTATTTAAGCTATTATCTTTTATATT